>NDXB01001741.1:0-187128 GCA_002631895.1 Agapornis roseicollis | reverse complement strand
CCCCCGCCACAGGCAGGGACCCCTTCCACTGGAGCAGGCTGCTCCAAGCCCCTGTGTCCAGCCCGGCCTTGAACACTGCCGGGGATGGGGCAGCCACAGCTTCTCTGGGCACCCTGTACCAGCGCCTCAGCACCCTCACAGGGAAGAGTTTCTACCTAAGATATAATCAAGATGGATTTTCCCCACCTTATGCATATCATTTATGCATTGTGGTCACAATTTTATCAACATGAAGAATGTCACCAGCATGGCAAAAGCTTCTTTTTCCCTTTATATATAAATATAGGAAACACTACCTGGAAAAACTGCAAGTTTGTGCAGCGCAAATATATCTTTAGAACTGAAGAAGCATCAGGAGCTTTAGTGTTATCATCCTTTCACTTCTCTTACAAGTCCAGGAGACAAAAACATGCAGGAGATATCACACCATACAGGCTACTGGTATTTGAGAACAATGATGTCTCCCTTCCGCCACACACACTACAGCAGCAAAGCTACAGCATAACCTGACCTGCCAGCACATCTGATTCAGTGCTAGCACACGTTATAAACCAGCAGCTCTCAGCATGTAATCCTCAGCATTAAGACTGTTCTACAACCATAGGGATATGGCATAAAGTAATTGCACTTCTAGAAATTCTCACCTACCAAGCCCTTTGAGACCGAATCACATGAATCACAGACTGCATTTGTGACAAATACCACCAGGAAAGCTGGGATAAAAGAACATATGCCAAGAATATGGGAAATTGTAAAGAAGCTTTCTTTGAATCTGAACACTCAAACAATGAAATCAGTTCCTCACCTGTCTGCAATTTGTTACCTGTCTTTAAAAAGGCAAACAACCTCCCCCCAAACCCAACCCCACAACAAGCTGCAGCTTATAGGACTGTTGGTTATAGGAGAATAACCTGTTGTTTCTTACCACAGTGCAGGATATCCAGAGCACCACAGCAAGTCTCTTCCAATTACTGTCAAAGCTTTTGTGAAGAGGGAACAAGCAGCATGTGAAGCCATAAGTTAAGTGCCAATCTAGCCCCAGTTAAATTACTCTATTTTTACATCTACATTGTATCTGGGATGGAGATGAAGGCTCCAACAGAGCAGTCTTAAGTATCAGGGCTTGCTTTTCATTTCTGTACCAAGTTGTTTCATACATTTGAGCATTTCTGAGCCTAAAAGCTACAAGTTTGTTTGGTAACAGTTTGGCAGGCAGAGGCCAAGTTCAGAACAGCCTCAAAGCTTATTCAAAAGGGCAAATTAAGAGATGGGAAAGTGACTAAGACTCACAATAATGGCACTGCAATCGCCATACAGCAAAATCACAACAGGCTCAGAAGCAATGGCAGATTCATGTGTGATATATATATACATATATATACACACACGCATATATATGTATATAGATGCAAGTTTCCTACCCTTCCTTGACACATTATAATCAGAATGAGAAAAGACTGAGCACTTGAACAACACTGTGGGCAAGACTTCTTGGCTGAGAACTGTCATGACAGTATTTCACAGAGGACTTAAACTTGTGATTAACTTAAACTCCAGAGTTTCACATAGCCTGTTAACCTCAACAGGACCAGGCTGCAAATTCTCTGGGGGAGGTGAGAAGATGGAAAAATGGGATTCTTTCCAAAGTTAAGGAGAAACAAAAAAAACACCCTTCAAGATCCTTAACTCATTGAAGCGCCAAATGCCAATGCTTTACTTAAAACATACAAATCCTATGATAAAACTTATTTAAAGGCTTTGAAAATAAAGAGTGAAACCCAGAGGTGATTAGGAAACATTTGTGAAATCAGTCTTCCTCCATCCACAGGCAGTAACTGCAGTATTTCACACGTGGCACATGCATGTTCTATCTATACATATTTCAAACTCAAGGGCAAGGAGATAAGGCAAAGCCCCGGCTGTGGCTGAAGAAAACTATTTTTGAGAGCAAAACTGAATTTTTAACTCCCTTTCAGTGCTGAAACAAGCTGCACACAAGCAGGCGAGCCAAGGGTCTCATTTAGCAGCAATCTCAAAGGTTTCAGAGCAGAAAGCGCTAGTGGTTTTGGGAGAAGCAAGACTCTCATGACAAAAACTGCTCATGCCAGGACACTTGAGCATCTCCATAACTATTCCTTGGTTTAACAATGTGCTGCGAATGCTCCAAGGCAGAGCAGTGCCCAGGTTGTGTAGTCAGCTCTCAGCAGAAAGCTGTGTGGTCCATCGCTGGATGTTCTCCTGATGCCTGCAAACAAGTCAGAGAGAGCTCATGCTGGCCAAGGAAAGACCATGAACATCTCTTCTGTGTGATTATATGGCTCAGGAGCTGAATTCAATATTTCCTGCTACAATCCAGTGTCTTCATACTAATCACAGAATGGTTTGAGTTGGAAGGGATCTTAAAGCTCATCCAGTTCAACCCCTGCCATGGGCAGGGACACCTTCCACTAGAGCAGCTTGCTCCAAGCCCCATCCAGCCTGGCCTTGAACACTGCCAGGGATCAGCTCTATTGAGGCATCTCCTCAGCCAGCCTTGATGCAGTCCAATACTGTTGTCTGAGGGAGGCAGAATGTAAGCAGGGTACAGTGTGGCCAGCACAGAAGCTGTCCTACCAGACACCAGTTTCCAAGTCTGCAGATTTGCCCTCCTGCCTCCAGAAACAGACACAGCACAATAATGCAGTAGAAGTAACCACAGACCAGAAGCCCCCTCCACCAACCAGTACCCCCTGCTCCCATCCTTTCCTGTGCATCAACTGCCATGCTCCGGGCCAGAAAGGAGTTTCCTCCCAGCCCTTCCTTAGTCTGGCCCTGCCAAAAAGAACCCCACCAAACAGGAGATTTATGAGTCCAGGAACAAAATTCTCCTTGCCAAAAAGTGATCAAAACCAATGATATTTTACAGCTTAAATTAAACTCCTGCAACAAATGGATGAGAAAAATTTTGCAAGGCTGGTTAATCACAACATGTAAAGCATTTAAGTGACACCTAAATCACATTTTACAACCTTAAGTGGAAAAGGCAATCTTACTTGGTTTAACTCCCACCAAGGTCATCAAGCTCTTGAAATTGTGTTTTACAATAAGGCACCCTGCACTGCTATGCATTTTCATGTGAAGTAGATTGTACCTGTTCTTTCTCCTTAGGAAAAAAGCAGATTTCCATAGATGTGGCAGGATTCTTTCCATCCAGGAACCTTTAAACAACTCCCAACAGCTTGCACATTTGTACATTGAAAAGACTTGTTGCACACAAGACATTTTGCTCATTTGATCAGCATCATGTAAATGATCTGTTTAGGCCTTACTGAATACAAACTCTCAATAAACCCTGTTGGGTTTGTGAGGGTTTTATGTTAACTTTTATTTCTAAACCTCTGAAACAGCCAACATCTCTCCCTCTAGTTTCTAAACAAGCTAAACGGTTGTTTGCAAACACAAGGGTTTGTGTGTCCTCTTAAGCTGTTGGAATTCTTAGTGCAGGACAACTTCCCAGTCACTATCTCAGCAACAGAAAAATGGGAAAGCAATCACCTGCTAGGTAGGTAGCAGGGGAATAGGGTCTCTCAGCTCCATGGGAGAGGCTCAACACCGGTCAGTCAGGGATGGTGGAAACCCCTGATAAAACACCTGCAAGTAGAGGAAAACCAAATGCACAGGATGTGGTGACACACTCAGATCTTGGTCCCCATTTCATAAGCTCTGCTATTTGGTTTGAGGTTTCGCTACCCCACTTACTGAGAAAGAACAAAGCTCCATGGAAGACAGCAATTGAAGCAAAACTGACCATGAAGAAACCTTTGTACCGCTCCTGCTGACTCCTCTCTTCTCTTTGGTTTTATTATCCTACATAAACCTCTTCACCTGTGGCTCAGATGTCCTGATTTAAGCAGCAGCAATGAGAAGTTAAGAAAGCTATACAATTCTACTACTATTCCCAAGGCTCTGAACAGCAGCTGTGACATTGATCAGACAGGCTGTTAACTTCCTTCTGCTGCTCTGAGCACTTTTCTATACTACAGAAGGTTTTATCACATTAGCTATGCCACACATCCTCCTCCTCCACAACATGGAAACAGCTATTGCAAGACACAAGCACGTAAACCACCACCGCTCAATCTGGCTGAAAATGTAGAATGAGCTAGAGGCCATAGAAATGCAGCTGCACCTACACAAGGTATGCCAGCCCTAGCCCTACAGGTAAAACAGTCATTACCTTCAATGCCAGTCTGATTTTTTTACCTGCACTTGAGCCAGCAGGAAACCCAGGACTAGCAATCAAGACAGTGGAGCAGCCTGCCTGCAGAGCAGAGTATACACACAGCACTCACTTACATACAGGTGTCTTCATGCCCTAAAACATCATTACTTGATTTGTTTAATCAGGAACTCTACAAGTCATGTTCTCTCCATTGCTGCTGAGGAGTGGATTTCCTTCCACTCCTTTGCCATCAGTGTTCTGGAGGATGCTTCTGTCAGAGCAAAAGCCTCATCTTGCACTTGCCTAAAGAGGGAAGCCCATTTATGAGATCTTGCTCACTCAAGGACATGCAACAGGACATTTGTGCCCAATAAAAGTGGGCACATGCAGAGCTGCTTCCTTCAGCACTGTTCTGATGGCAGCTGGGAAAGGAGGGGAGGGAACTCATTAAATAATAATTAAAAAGAAAATAAAAATCAAAGCTCCCTCCTACGGTCGCCACAATCTAACAAGAACTAGTGACAGAAATTAGATGCTGCTAGATTGTAAAGGCAGTAGAAATGAGTCAGTACGCACAGGGAGAAGATCTGACACTGTAAAAGGTATCTGCACATTAAATACTGAGCTTCACTGGCAGGCTTTCTGCCCCAGATGAAAGCTCTGCAGGACATCTGGACAGTCAAAACAGTGAACATATAAAATAACACACTGGACTCATGGGCCAGGCTGGCTGATGGTATTACAGACCTGCTTTGATTATTTCATTTGCATAACAACAAAGATGCAGCTAGTGAGCATTCAGGGCTGGCCAAGACATTTACTTTGTTCTCCTTTCACCAGAGGCGAACAAGCAGACCCTCAGGACACAGCAATCCATACAGAACAATCCATATATTGGTCTGCTGCTCTGGTGACCAGAGATTCATTTCCCCCAGGGGGTTACCACTTACCATATCAGAAAGGCCAATCAGTCTTAATGTTTCCCTCAAAAAAAAGAAGTCAGTCAATATCTTATTATCCTAAATTCTTGAAAATAATAAGATGCCATAATTAAATGAGCCATGAGAACACAAAGTAAAGCAGGAGCAGAACACAGTGCCCAAGAGCACTGGTGTTTTCTTGCTCTTTCCATAATGCCTAATTATAGGATTGAAACATTGGTGGGGAATATTGGTACCATAGGGCATACTGAGACCAGAAGAGAAATGAACAGCAATAGACTGCAATGCATCCAAGCCATTCCCTTCCTGCATTAAAAACCAACAATAATAATCAGGAAATAGACCCATTCCCCGTCCACTCCCAAATAACTTCTCTCCCAATTTAAGAATTAAGTCACAATTTGAAAAGAAAAAAGAAAAATAACCCCTAAAATATCTAAGGCAATACAGTTTCTTAGTATTTTGGAACTTTTCCTGTTTTTTTCCTGTTTATTTTGGAGCATTTCCGCTTTCCTTGTATAAGCTCCTCATTCTTAAACACCACATCGAGAAACGCTCCTTTGTTGAGAAATCAAAGGAAAGATTCTCACACAATGCCCTAGTAGCTGAGGCTCAAAGAAACATTAGCAAATACCAAGAACCCTCTTGCAAAATCATCCTCTCTCTTGACCCTGGCTTTCCTCTTGGGGGAAAAATACAAACATATGTCTATATTTGGGGAATACATATCTACATATATTCCCTAAAGCTTTCCTTTTGTCAATTATTTTAAGCAGACACCGTACTAAAACCAAGAAGAAACTCCACTGACACCTCAAGTTGCTTGCACAGGTTGATAAGAACAAAGCCAAAGCTGTCTCCTCCAGTTCCCTCACCTGGCTGCTTCCCCCAACACTTTCCAAGCCAGATGTCTCCTCTGACTAACAAAGCCAATTTTCCTGAATTCAGGAGAGACATCCAATAGGATTTTCTTTAGGCTATTCAGAAGGCAGCTACCACATAATGCAGGCTATTTAAAGAGACTTGGCTGAAGTCAAACTTAATAATTCAAGAGATTTAAGAGCAGTATGCATTCAAAAAACACCCTGGCGTTGCCTAGGCACCGTGTGCCTTTTAGCTGCTGTCCCTGGTTCACTAGACCAGTCTTGATGTTGCAAGGACAAAGGTTTTCATCTTTTGAGAACATTTATCAGCAGAAAATAAGAAATTAGAACTGTAATTCGCTCCAGCATCCACTCTTGAGGTTTAGCTTTCAGAAGCATAAGGAAGTACTCACATGTCAGTAAAACTGTTAGTTTGGAACACTGAAATAGAGAACATTGCTAAGCAAAAAGTAAAAATTAAATAGAATGAAACTGTACTGGGTTGAACTTTGTAGATTTCTCCATCTGCCACCAGCTCTTTTCATTTTGCAGAATGCACTGAGAGAAGCACCATGACATGATGGGCCGCACATCGCCCCTTAGGAAGAGGCACAGGGCTTGAGACCCTGCTCTGTTAGGAGGTTGCTGAGGAATCCTGTAGAGAAATCCAAACTCCTTTCTTGCACTTTAACTTTTGGAGAGTGGCATTTCAATATATCTGAAGGGAAAGCATCCAAGGAAACTCCATTCTTCCCTCATGCCGAAACAACAAAAATGGACCTACTGCATTCACAGAATCATAGAATCACAGGATGGTTTAGGTTGGAAGGGACCTTAAAGCTCATCCAGTTCCAACCCCCTGCCACTAGACCAGGTTGCTCCAAGCCCTGTCCAACATGGCACTGAACACTGCCAGAGATGTGCCATCCATCTTCCCACACAAACTCTTAAGAACATACTTGCCAGTGAATAAGCCCAGGTTGGCCTTCCATTTTAGCTGCAGAAACCCTAAGCTTTCTTCACTTGTCAATGAAACACCTTCCAACACACTTGCTAGTATTTCCACACCATATCCAATACACCACTGTAAAGACAGCAGAAATCATTACCCAGAACTTCAACAAATCAGGATTCTACCCTGATGCTTCTATACTATTTTCCAGCATGAATATAAATTGAGCCCATATGACTGAGATAGTCCCCAATTTCATCACAACCACAGACATTTCTTCCCCTACTGATTTTGTTTTGCTGTTATTAAATACATAGCAATGGCCTTGCCTCCAAACAAACATTTCCCCTTTGCTCTCCACAAATATCCGCTCATTAAATCATTGGAGGGGCTGTTTGTCAGGCTGAGCAGAACACACTTGAGTGGTTCACTCTCCATTTAAAAACTATCAACTCCCAATGTGTCAGATGGCAAGTTTAATTTAGTAGGCTAAGAAATTACTCAGTCTTGTAAAATCACTGCAATATGGTTTGTATCTAACTCAGTAAGTCCATCTGACATGAAGGGCTGTTAATACTACTGATCAGCCCCATCCCTGCACAGCTCTGGCCAGCAGCTGTGTCTGCAGAAACAACTAAAATGTAGGTGACCATTTCCTCATTTCTTCCCAGCAACACACTAGAATGTTGCCTCCATTACTGAGGATTTGCTACATGATCATCAATACAATCAGTAGAGAGCAGAACACAGTCTGCATGTCAGAATCAGGATAAAGTGGCAAACAGGAACTTTTTCATGTTCTTTTTGTACTGCACTGAGTATGGTGGAATATAAGGACTGGGACTGCTAACAGGGCAGTTTCTGTGTGCCAGCCAGTTAATGCCCGCTATCGTTATGGATTTGTATATGGGCAATGCAGGCATTTATCTGCCAGACACTTCCTGCAAAAGACATAGGGACCATTAAAAGGCACCATGAAATACAACAAAAAACCATGATATGATGGGAAAACCAAACATAAACAGCAAACAACATGCACGATGCTCCTCAGAGACCCAGCAGACTCAGTGACAGGGGTCCCTTGTTCAACTGAAGCACACCATCAGCACATAAAGTTCTCAATGCGAATACAAGGGAAAACTCATGCCATGGGATTTCAAGCACTCAGCTTAAATGCAGTCAGGAGGATCTGAAAAATTTAAACTGATCTTTTTCAACTGTCAACAGTGAGAGGAAAGGGAGAGAGAAATGTGGCTTATAAAGCAGTTCATCAAAGAGCACAATGTTTTGCTATGGCATCGGACACTCTTCCAAAGCACATCAGAGACTATTTATAGATGCTATCAATGTCCCCCAGCAATCCAGAGAAGAATTTCTTTGAGCTATCCCAGTGCAAGAGATGCTCTCAAAAATGAGAGGTTGGGATGCAATAATCCACATTCACAACCATCCTCAAGGTCTATGAATTCAAAATCTCTACACAAAAATGTAGAGCACTCTGGCCTTGACCCAGCAAAGCACTTAAGCATTCAACTGCTTCCTCTTTGACTTCAGAGGGACAGTTTACATACCTAGAGCTAGTTCATGTCACAGGTCTTTGCTGGCTCACAATGAAATAGCTCAAAAATGTCCCAAGAGCCCACCCACAGATCAGCTTTACCTTGCAAAACACAGGGTCTCCTTGACCATCTCCTTACACAAAACAAAAACAGGAATAGGAGCAGGACACTGACTGGAGCCAAAGCATGTCATTTTGACATAACATTTTCCAGCTGCAATTGGATTCTCTTCATTGAGCAGAGAATGCATAATGAACAGAAGACAAAAAGGACAAAGCTTAAAGGTAAGAGCCACTGTAAGACCATACTGCACAAGAAGCTGTCACTGCTGGTGGGTAACACCCTCTGAAGGTCTGCCTGCCTCAACCAGATCCTGAGACAAGCCTTCCTCCTAGTGACACCTTTATGGGCAACACAGGAGCAGTGTGCCCTACCTCTGGCCTAAGGATGGAGGATGCTTTGAAGGAATGGTACCTTTCAGATATGGCTTATTGCCTTGCTAGCCCCAGCAGCCCAGGTGCCATTGCTGATGCAAAGAGGGAAGAACTGAACTGGTGCTGATACTTATCTGGGGAGGTTTATTTTGCTTCATTATTAGTAATTTTGCTTATGCAAAATATTGCATAACAATATTCCTATGCCACCTGCTGGAAACCACCTGTGAGAACACAGGCAAGGCATAGTGCGTTAATGCAATGCTCCATTCATCTACCCCAGCACAAGAAACTGCCCAACATACACAAAGAGGGGTGCTGGCTTCTGACACATTGCAGTGCTTTTATTGTTATTGCTGTACTAAACTTTAATTACTTTTTAACTTAGTTATTTACACAGAACACAAACAGTTCGGAAAGATAACTGTCAACCAGCCAAGACCCCTTTGGCAGGACTTTGGGATGAAATCTTACTCTTCTGGTGATGGCAGCTTTGGCACAGAACTGCTTCAGTTCTGTAAAATTATGTCTATATATGTTTGATCCTCTTGGGGAGCCTGCCAAAGCACCAAGATTAATTAGCAACTTACCTAAAATACTCTCCCTATTCCATAGATCTTAGAGGGTTCCTTGTCATGCACTGCTTTATAAAAACAGATTCATTAATATTTCAAAATGTAAGTGACAGAAGATGACATTTTGAACTGTCTCAGTGCCCATTCTCATCTCCACACTCAGTAAAATGACTTTTATGAGTTTCATGACAGCTCTGCACTTACATCAGCTTTGCTGAGTTCCAGCCAAATCACAGAAGATAAACTCACTTGATGGACAACTGTAGCATCATTATGCTCCCAGCTACTGCAACATCCTCAATCAATGCAGTTTTACATGTAAATGTATTCAAACTGACCACAGTGCAAAAGCAATTGCAAAGCCTCTTAGCAATTGCATTGAAATGTACACTCCTAGTGCATTTCCCTAAGGAGAAGGACAAGAGAGAGGTACCAAATAGTTTGTGGAAACCCTAGGAAAAAGTTAGACTATAAGTGGTCTGTCTGCTAATACAAGTGAGATGGGGACAATGCGTCATTCCTGGTAGCAGTGGATGTTTCATTTACTAGTCTCCCTTTCAAAGCTGTTTTCAGTACTGCTGCTCAACAAGCTGGGTTTCTCAGGGAAAAGCCTGGTTGTTCCACGCCAGGCTTCCAGAGAGGCCATGCTCCAACCTCTTTCCAGTCCGGAGCTAGCACTTGGGAATACAGACATGCCTGCAGAAGCCTGCATCAGCAGTAAGCCTGGGTACTGCAGTGCAACCAGCCACTCATTCTCCTTCTTCACCTGATCCTCAGACTAACAGAATAAGGTTTTAGGGTAGAAATTAGGGTAGAAGCATTAGTTCACAGGCTCATCCAGTCCTCTGGCAGACTTTAGCATCTATGAAAATGGGGGAGAAGGGCTGCAAATGCTGTAAGAACCTCACCACAATTAACAATGCACCACCAAGGGGTTTGTGCTGCAACAGCATGGGAGACACAGCCCAAGACTGCACAATCACAGAACTGGATGTTATTGTAGCTATGCTCATCATACTGATGCTGCTAAAAATAAACCAGGAAGACATTCCTCACCTGAGGCTCAGGAGGGATCTGGTATGTAGCTGAGTCATGCAACAATCATTAAATTAAACACACCTTGATCCCTGGTTTACACTTCATCAGCACAAGCCAAAAACCCAAGCCTTTTCTGCATATTGAAAATGCAACACTGCACCCACTGAAACAAGGCACAAGGAAGTAATTTGAAGGTCAAAGTCTCCCAGAAAACACCCGCAGTAGTAAGATAAAGCTGCATTAAGAAAGGAGGAAGCAAGAACAAGCTCACACACCATCTTTATTCCCTAAAGTGAATTTAAGAGAATGTGTTTAGTGCTTGTGGAAGACATCAGACTGACAGCAGCATCCTTAGTCAACAGAACAGCACAAGCCTCCCTCCCCACTAGCACCACACACATTCTGCTTGGTGAACTGCAAGGCTGTGCACTGCCAACAGGATCATCTGTGCCAGAAGCTTAACACGATTCATCAGCACCAGGTCAGCTCAAATGTGTAACACAAGCTCCATTTTTGATGACTTGTCATTTTCCCATACCAGTTTTACCATTGAAGGATATATCCCTACCTGTCGTTTGTACCTAAGCTACTTAGGGCACACATATGTATGCCGATATGCATGTAAGTACTGAAGTCTAGAAATGTTACCTACACTTTACTCAGGTGTAAGCACCTTGTTGGTAAGAAAAAGCTATCAAATCCACCTGGATGTACAAAGAGATTGTGATGCGTGCACTGCTCCCATTTTCCTACCACTGTCAATATTCCTGCTGGCCGTTAACAGCAAGTACAAGTCATAGTGCCTGTAACTGCATCCAACAAGCCGGATTAGACTACTCCAAAACTTCATTCTTTGCCACCTTCTGTCCTTTTTTTACTGTAACTTGTAACACTTCTCACACACTAAAAGTCCTCTTGAGAAGCTTTACAGTGGCTGTTTACAATCTAGTCATTTCATATAGCTACTATTCACTTCTTTCTACAGTGGACAACAGTGCAACCCATCACATGCATGAGGCAGGCCAAATTCTGAGCATGCAGTGCAGCTTTTAGTTGTAAGTTGGTTTAACTTAGACACACGGGAAAGCAAGGAGCAACAGGAGTTTAGGAAATAGATCCCAGCTGCTACTGTAGTAACAAAAAGAAGAAACAAAACAAACACCACAGCAAAACCCACCAGACTTCTCAGTTCCGTATATAAAAGACATCTAAGCATCAGTGTTTTCATTCTTTCCAAGCCTGAAGCATTCTGACTTGCACACAGGCACCACTGCAACAGCAGTTGTCTTTAGCTCCACACTTCAATGTGGAGTGTGAAAAATAGGCCAGCCAACAGGTAATGCTGAGCATCCAAAGCACCCACTGCCAGAGTCACAGTGCATTTGAACTGGCAGCAGATGATTCACAGTGTCCTGCAGTCAGTGTAGTCTCACCAAAGGGGAAAGTCCAGCTCAGATCCATGAGCTGCCTGAAACATGGCGATTTTGCAGATCCATTGTCACACACAGATCTTCATCTTGCATCTTTCTGATGTATGTGTTTAAAAAGACACTAAGTGAATTCAGGGTGGGATGACAACCCCCTTCCCTGGTCAAGCATCCCTTGCCCTCTGTTCCCTCTCACAAGTGACACCAACCTCTCCAGCTCCTTCCTTTTCCAGGGAAACTGCTGCATTACTGTTTCCTGCAGGCATCCACACTCCAGGAGTAACATCACAGGAACAGAACTTGGCCCCAGCAAGCTTCAGTTTCAAGTTCAGTGTCAATAAGACCATTGCAAATTCATCTTTCCAGTTTAAAACTTGTTATACAGGTTGAGCTTACTGCTACCAACCCAACCACTGTCAGCCAGGTTTAAAACTGCCTTAAGAGCTTTCACCCCCCAACATGCTGTTCATTTTATGTCACCGATGACTTCAATATGCAGGTGAACAAACCTACCACTGCTTTAGGCATGCAGGAACAGTGTCAGAGAAACAGGGCTGACTTGATGTCTGTCACACTACCTAAAGTTTTGTACTAATACATCCGCCTTTTCTATTAAGCTTTGAATCAAGAGACACTCTCTGCTACACCTGCCTTTGGGTATCTCCAGAAGGCCTCTCTCAACAGGAATAACAAAGGCCAATGAAATGCACCTCCCAGGAAGGCCTGTAACACCCATTCCATGACTACAGACACCTTTGTCTTTACAGACACAACACTGCTGCTGAGGGTCAGATGATCTCTGGGCTTTAGAGGTGACTGAAACAGGATGCACAGAAAGGCTGCAGCATTTTCAAGACCCAGTTGCTCAAGTCATCAGCCACAGGCAACACTCCACACTGACAAACTGCTTTCCAGCATTCTTGTACCCACTTCACAGAAGCCATAATGTCATGTTAAATGAGCACTGCCATATGGGGAGACAAATCTGAGCTTTTACCCAGCCACCCCTGCCTCTGAACTGACTGTCCCTGTGCCATGAACAAGACCAGTGAATTGATCAAAATTCATTATTTTGGCACAGCAAAAAAGAGAAAGGTGGGGAAAGAAGAATGTGGGCAAGGGGAGGGTAAGTTTTCAGCCAAACCTTCCTCATGTCCATTTTGGGACATAACTGCACGGACACTTGGGCACCAGGCAGACAGTGAGGTCTCCAGGGTCAGGACAAAGGGCTGGGGTTGGAAAGGCCAGACTGCTCCTCCTCAAGCCAGTCCCAGCTAAGCAGCATTTGAACAACTCCTGCACTTCTTGAGGATGCTCTCTCAGTTACAACTGCCCGGAAATTGAGTTCAGCAGGTCTGCAGCAGCTCACAACACAAGGCACAGGGAACATTTCACACACAGCTCAGGTTTGCTGCTTCCTGACAAGAGCCCAAGGCAGGTCCAGGTCTTGCTCTACACTCTGTGGCTTACAGAGCATACAGGGAAGCAAATCACCTCAACAGGCTAGTCCAGGGCAATCCCTTAGAGATCAAGGCTGACTTTGCACTAGAGGTCCCAGCAAGAGCAGTAAGAGCTGGACATGTATATCAGAGACCAGCTGGCTGAAAGCTGGAACAGACCCCTCCAAGCTACTCTCACAAACACCCAGGTATTAAGGTAAGGAAGGAACATCCTCCTCTCCTACATAAACCACTTTTCCTTTAGTCCAAACCTGACTAAAAGCCCAACCTGAAGGCGAATCGGCTTCTCCTGCCTCCATGGAAAGGGCCTCCCCCAGGCCAGCTGGGATAGTGGCCACCAGCCTTGGTGGGCCAGACCCCAGGGCTCATTACCAGGCCAACACAAGACACGTGGACAGAGCTGTGAGCCTCCATCTCCCCATGCAGAGCATGGCCCTGGGGACTCCCTGCCAAAGGGATCAGCACAGCCAAGAAGTCAAAATCACAGTGGGATTAGCTGCTCACATCAACACAGGAGGCACAGCCAAAACAATCAGCATTAATAACAGGAGTGTTAGAAGGGGAATTAAGCCTCATGTCTCTGGGATTAAGCTAGTTTAATGATTAGAAGCCACTATTCAGAGCTGGAAATGGGAGACTACCCCACTTGCCTCTTAACTACATGGGCTGGCCAAAGGGAAGGTATCAGACCTTGGTGTCTTCAGAATTCTGAATTAGGACAGCCCTTTTGGTGGCCCAGCCTCTCCACCTCACTCCCCCCCCGCCTCCAGAGGCTGCCAGGAGCTGCAGAGACTCCAGAGAAGTTATCCCCCTATTTTATACAAAATATGACTTTGCCACATACACCCACCAAGCTTGCCCCTACCCCCTAAGATACCACCAAAGCAGATTTGCATTGAAAACCAGTGGGAATATTTAACTGAAAACCTGGATACTTGATGAGGTGAAGACAGAATTCCTGAGAAGAAAGCAGTGTGCAAAACATACAAAGCTGCAAACCCAAACTCCACAGGCTTTACACAGCTTATTGTGCCACACTGCCTTTGTTTGAACAGCAGTATATCCATGCTCTCTACTCAGTCTCCCACACACAGTCCACTGCACATCCTCCCTAATACTCCCACCAACAGATAAGCCCACTCTGGAAACAAAGCTTGAAGAGATAACTGGAAGCCCTGAAAGAAGGACAATGCTATTCCCTGTGGGGAACTAAAGACAGCCACATAATGAAGCAGCCTGCTTGGGATGCTGCTCTGGTCTCTTGAGGATAGGTTCAAGTATGTGCCTTAAAATTAATTTGTTTGTTACTTCTGTAACACATCCTTATTTCTAGCCACTGAACTTAAAAATAGCTTAATTCAGTCTTTTCTTTAAATCAGAGCCATTCCTATTGGGTAAACGACCCTGAAATGCAATTTACACTGACAGTATAAAGCAGCCCGACTGCAAACACACACCTAACCCTTCACATTCCCTCCAATGATCAGAAACAATAAACCAGCTATTTATGAAACAGAAAGGTCAACCTAGGATGTATTTCTGCAGGGGACAGATGCATGTTACAGCTGGGGGGTGGGAAAGTCTGAGCACAGTGCTACTGGCCCAGAGGGCTTTTGGTTATTAACTGCGTGGAAGGCCCCCCCACTGCAGTGAAAACCCAGACAGGCCTCATCCCCTGCTCATGCAACAGTGAGCTGTGCACTCACCCTGCAATGTTTTATTGATAAGGCTCCACTAACTTTGTATTAGTCAGGCACATGCACTCAACCATCGCAAATCGGATCTATATTACAGGTGGTTTTAAACTAGACACAGACGCACATGCCCTAGAAAGCACAGGACAGCTTGCAAGGAGCAGAACAGATTCCAAAAGCTAACCCTGAGTTAGCATTAGGAGGCAAGGAGCTTGACACATTACATTAATACAGGGGAACATCCTACCAATAAGAAAGTAATCAAAGAATAAGTAACTGAAGGCAACACCCCTATCAATCAGGCCTCCACCCTGAAAGCTGCAGGCAGGTTTTAAAGGAGATGCTACCAAAGAACCCCTGTGACTGCACATCTATAACCTACTTCCACAACTTCAGCCACACACCTGAAGTACTTGCAAAAGCTCTCCCCGTAGGAAGCCCACTTCTCAAAATTGGGCAGCCCTAAAGGTAGCATTAAGCATATTAAGCATCACCTGAGCTGCTGTGATTGACTTCCCCAATTGACTGTTTAATACAGCTTTGTTTGTTTGCATTCCTTCTTACCTGCTGATGTTGCCTGGCTCCCGCTGTGATAGACTTGACAAGAGTATCTACTAATGGCTTACACATGATCTGTAAGGAAAGACCCAATCTCTTATTAGTGGTTTCCTGGCAGACAGGTTTGGTGTTCAAGCAAAACAGCATATATTTTACACAGCTTCCTGAGTGAGAATTAAATGCCACAAGAAACAAAAGTGCCCAGAGATCAGCAACAGCTTATTTGAAAATTAACAGCTTTGCTCATACCAGCCCTGAGTGAAATCTTGAACACAACAAAACCAGCAGCAAAACTCTTAACTCAGAACTATCAGGCAAAGATTTCACCTCCTATGTTCTGCCTGATTCTGGATTTAAGACTGCATCTTCCTTTATGCAGGCAGCTCACTTTGCACAGAGGAACAGTCCTAGGGGCAAAGATGAATATGCTGAGTTAGACTGCAGAACATCAGAGCCTGGAGAAAGATCTGAACCCACCTGCTAACAGGGCCAGAAACAACTGTCAGGAGGAGGGCCTCCCTGCAGACCTCCAAGTCACTTTAAAGTTGTGCCCTGCTACACCTCTTGATCAAACCAACCTTTCTAGAGGAGTGGTAATTGTCAGCAAAGCTTGATGAACCTCTGTTCTGCCCTAATCCACCAATTTCTACTCTTACAGACAAAATACTCCCAAATGCAGGGGCACAAGAAATGAGAAAGCATCTGGACTGGAAATACCTTACTGGAATACCACTAGTAGTATCTAGCAGGCAATGGAAGGTCTGGCTCTGAGAAGGCAAGGACAGCAGTTTGCTGCACAGTTCACTGGTATCTTGTGCAGACAGTTTTTCCAACCACACCACCTGAAATGGTTTCTTTGGGGAGGGGAGAAGGAAAGCCTACTAAAAGAACAGATTGCTCTAGCAAGTTGGCAAACCCTAGCTTTAAACAGGCCAGGATTTGTGTATATCTTTACCTTTGTTTTATAAAAGGGATGCAATGATGTGGAAAAAGGGGATCAAGTGCACCCTCAGTAAGTCTGCAAATGACATCTATGATTCTATGATCAAGTGTTTATCTGTTTATCACAACAACCCCATGGACCACCACAGGCTTGGAGAAGAGAGCCTGGAAAGCTGCCTGGCAGTAAAGGACCTGAGGAGGGTGGTCGACAGCTGGCTGCAAATGAGCCATCTTGTGCCCAGGTGGCCAAGGAGGCCGAGAGCATCTTGGCCTGGATCAGCAATAGTATGTCCAGCCTCCTGCAAACCTCGCTCATCCCATTATCCTGAATACTGGTAAACAAAATAAATCAAAGCTTCTTAGGTTGTATTTAAAGAGCAGACTTCCATTCACCTATGTTCTCCACGCAGTATTCCCAGCCTAAACCATACATGAGATCCTGGTCTTCTGCAGTGTTGCTATCAAAACATACAGTACTAAGTCTGAGCAGGGGAAGATCTAGGAAACCTGACAGCAGTTTTAAAAGCCCACAGATAAAGCGAGCAAGTTTCTCTCCCTTCTTCCCCATGTGCTACAACTGGACTTGGGAGCCAGCGGAACATACCACAGAGCCAGCAACACTCACCGGGAAGCGTGTGAAGAGATCGTGGAACATGGAGCTTGTAAGGGCACTGTTCCGTTTAGTCAGGAATTGCGTTAGTGCTTGCCGATAAGCTGCAGTCACCTTCTCCATATCCAAACAACCTGTGCTCAAAAGCTATAGGGAAAAAGCAGAACAAGAAACATTTCCACTGAAACACAAGGATGAACCGCTACCAATGAAAACAATCATTTCTACCAGTGCACACAAGTTTTTCCAACAACCACGTATTCTTGGGTAGTTTACATGATACAGGCCTATGGGATACAACATTTAGAACCAGAAAGAAACAACAAAATGGGCCTCAAACATGTTTATCCAAGTACCGATGTGAAGGGCAGCACAGCTTTCTAGTAAGCCTACAAACACTGCATATAGTGTGGGGGCTGTACTTCTAAGTTTGTGGTAGGCAAGTCAAACACACGAGGTTCAGAGAGCACTCAAAACCCACCCTGCAGCAGATATGCTGTGCACATGGTGTTGCCACCTATAGAGTTATCAGAATCTTCAGATACCAGTGTGTGTAGATACCTAGATCTACATACACTTAGCAGCTATGGCCAGGTTTTCTGGGTACCCAACAGATGAGCCCCAGCTTTGATGAGAGATCCAGCTAGCCCAGAACTCTGCAGATGCTCCAGTATCTCACCTTGGTGGGGAATAAGGGACCAGACATGCAACAACCAGTTGAGACCTGCACAGATGTTATGGATGTAAACTAACACAGGGATGAATGGAGCATCACATCCCAACATTCCTGACTGTTCCCCTCTTGCCAGGGAAGCACTGCATTTTGGGAGGTCAAAGCTGTAATCTTCACAATAGCAGATAGATCTTTTGCTAACCTCTGCCCAAGCAATTTTAACATGGCCCCATAGCAAGTTAAAGCCATGTTAGTATTGTGTCCCATTCTCAAGTCAAATTCCCAGGTCTACTGCAGCTGAACACAGGCTAGAGTGAACAGGGGAAATGGATCCCAAAATATCTGTCCTCAGTTTCCCAGCCAAGTGTGTGTAATTTGCACTTATTTGACGCACACATCTGCAGGGGAAGAAAAATGATTCTTTCTCCGAGGCAGAAGTTCATTGTAAAAAACTTCTGTAGTAACATTCTTTTCCATAGACTTAGCCACTGCATCATAGGGTCAGCTCTAGTTCCACTCTCCTGCTACTGAAAAGCTCCAGATTACACTCACAAAGCACTACTCACTGGAAACACACAACACCTTTGTCTCTGGTTCCCCACTGCAAAACCTTCCTGGCTTCAACACCAAGTCAGCACCGGCAGCATCACACACTGAACCATGTCACTTCCCCCAAACCAACAACTCACTTCAGCTGCTTGACCCTTGGCTGGTCAAGACCACAGCTCTATTCCCACAGGAGCAATAGCCTTCCCTGGAAGCTGCACAAGGATGCTGTGAAGCATGTCTCACTCTCACCTCAACATCAAGTATGTTGTTTATAATCCCCACAGATCTCCCACTTTGCTTTTCTTTCCAGAAAGGCCCAACACAGAATAAAAGCTGCTTGGATTAACACTCTCAGTCTCACTAAGCCTTAGAAACACTAGCTGTCTTTTCAGCTGCTAATATTAACTCTGTGCTTATAATTTCTAAGCCCTCCCTTGACATGAGGTGGCCCTGTTTATTTTCCTCCCCCACAAAATGTCAACAGGATTAAGGCACTAATTCCTGAACACATTTTGAGAGGTTCAGAGGCAAGTATCAAGCTGGCTGGTGAAACACGACTTGCAAAGTTTCTAGTGAAGATAACCAGACTAAGCTGTCCAATACATAGGGTCACCAAATTCAGACACCTGTGGAATTCAACAGACACAGTAGGTGAAAGAGGACCTAGAGTAAAGCTCCACAAGTAACAGACACCTATAGCACAACCAGATGGAAAGTCTCCCTGCAAACAATCATCACTGAAATGAGGGCTGCTCCACATCTGCTTCACCCTGAGACAACTCAGCCCAAACCTCACTCTCATCCACCACTGTCCTGTGCCTCCCTGCTCCTTAGCACCCCCCCCCCAGAAAAGAACTGAGAGCGAGTGCCAAGAGATTAATATGAAATAGCAGATCAGGCAGCAGAGCAGCTTAAATATACATCGGGCTTCTCCAGTGAACCACTGTACACCAGCAGCCCCTGGTGGCTGTGGCAAGCCAGAAGGGGATGGGGAATTTAACAGCTTCATGAAAAACAAATCATGTAGACAGGCATCTGCAGGCCACAGAACAGGAGACTGAGCAAGCAAAGTCCACCCAGCGAAATGGGATAATGCAATTTTACTGGTAAACCCCACTGCCCAAAGAGCAGCTGCAGTCTGACCTGAGAAGCCTGTGGGATGGTGCTGTTCTGTTTCTCTGGCAGAGGGGTAGGAGTTGATGACTTATCAGATGTGTTTCCTTTCAGCACTTTGAGCAGGTATAACGAGGCACTAAAAAAGAAAAGGGAAGAAAACAGCAGTTACCAGTGTCACTGTGCAAAGCCACCTGAGGGCAGAAGCCCATGGCAGAGGGGTTGGAACTAGATGATCTTAAGGTCCTTTCCAACCCTAACTATCCTATGATTCTATGATGCAGGCAGTTTATCCTGTACCTAGGAAGGTTAATTGCCTGAGAGGGCCCCTTCTCTCTATTTAACTAAAGACAAACAAATCTTAGGAGGCTGCATCATTTCTTTATCTATCACCACAGTCAGACATCACCACTATCAGCCTGGGTTCCTCAAACTCATGTTTTTGACTAGTAGGGCTTGAGGATTTCTGCATTCCCAAGCCTGCACAGCTCAACCAGTGCTGCAGTGCAGCCTTCCCAGCCCAGACTGCTGTGTGCCTGTAGAACTCAGATATATCAACTGCGAGAGTATGCAGACAGCCTGCTGCTTTTGAGGAAAAGGCACAGCTCCACTCAGGAGCCAGGAAGCTGTCAGGGAGCTGTGCAGCACACACAGCCAGCACTGCAATACCAGGAAGCACCATGGCTCCTGCACAGCCACAACCCCGGTGTGCTGCACAGCCAACACTGCCCAATGGCACTGAGGGTTGACCATGCAACATTGTACCCACTGCATACTCAGCTGTGTTGAGAAATCCCATAAAGAGTATGAAAGTCCTCCTGAAACTGCCTGCAAGTCACAAGAGAGCCTACTAGTAAATGGCACTCCCATTTACACCAGGAAACAGCAAGACTCACGTTTCCTAACAAATACACACATGGCTTACCCTAACTCACCTGTGTTCAGCAGCAAAGCAGTGAGTACTGGTAGGTCCAAGAATCATAATCATTATTGTTCTCACAGTGCTATCACTGAGACAGTAAAGCACTGTATTTACAGAACAGTCACTGCAGATTGACTGTAAATAACTCTCATCCGTACACACACAATTCATGGCTCCCCAATGAAGCCTCAAGGAAGCACTACCCATCACTATTAGCAGAGCTGTACCAGACCATTTCTGTATCACAGAGCCCACTGAAGATGATCACCAAAACAATGGACATCTGTTTGAAAATGCTTCAGACTGCCAGGGTGACTGACTAGTCCTCATGTAAGACACAGGATGCTGGCACCTAGACTTGAAGTCTCTTGCTTCTCTGAACTGCTTTAACATGCATGCTTACAGTCAGCCCACAGCACTGATTATACACTCACCTGAAATAATAGAGAGCCACTGAAGAGTCAGTGTGCTTGCAGGCTTTCTTCACAAGCCTCTCCATAAAAGCATGCAAATCCTCTTGCAGGACATCTACTCTCTTGCAGTACTGCTTCATTCGGCACAGGGAGTTCCTGGAAAACATTAAAACCAAACCCAAAGCTATTACCTACAGAAGGAGCTCTGGGGAACAGATGGCTATAAAGCCTTATCACTGGGCTCAGGGTGATACGTTAACAGAAATAGTGCTAGCTGTGGGCAGCATAAGAGGCAATCACTTCTGTGGCAAGAAGGGTGAGGAGATTTACCGCTCTGCCTTCCAGCACCTATTTTGGCATGAGAGTCAACTCTTCTCCAGAGCTCACAGAGGGGATTGGCTTCCTCAAACGCTGTTACTGCAGAACTGCTTCTCACCAGAGAGTAGAGAGCAGCACTGAAAATGCTTTAGAGCAGCACTGGGGATGTCAGGGAGTGGTATACAGAAGACCCATCCTGACACACACCAGGAGTTATGTCTTTGTCTCTCTTATATCATGCCTCACATCTGGCCATGAACAGAGAACTTCCACTCCACCTGGAACTTGTTGGGAGTTTCATTCCAGCCACAGCAGTAATTCTATAACCCTAGGGAGGTGCTGCATGGTCTAACTTGGAGATCAGAGACCTGTGGAGATAATTAAGTGACATGACACCATGCCTGCAATACCAGTGTTTGCTCTTGAGGTTTCCATCTGCAAATAGGTTTGATGCTTGAACTCCCTTAGACTAGAAAACCCAAATCCTACTTCCTTTCCTGCAGGCTATGACTAAGCACTGTGTGCATGTATGGTGCTACACAATTTGTAAGTATAGTAATTGTCTTCAGTCTTAGGAAGACCAACTTCTGAGATTCAACCAACACCACTGGTGTCTATCAAAAGCTATTGCCTATTATGTGGAAGACTGAGGACACTTACCTGAAGATATTGGCTGTTTTCTTAAGGAAGTCAACCTCCTGCTTGTCAGAGTCTGTGCTCATGCACTGCTCAATCACTCGAAGCAGGGGCTCAATGATGTCAAACACCAAGGGGTTCTCTGACTGCTTAGTCAGGAATGCTTCAATCAGATCCAACACCTGCAAACACACAGTTACTGACATAAGAACTATTGCAGACAGGGAAACATGACAGATCTACCCAGAGCAGCTCCTTCAGACTGGAGAAAGTGAGGAAAACTATTTGCAACCGCAATTTGTAAACCTGTAAACTTTGTAAATCACTTGTACTGTTAGGGGATAAGAAACTGAAAATTAAAAATATGAAAGATTAAAGGCAGTCTGTTGATTTCAGTCTTATTTTGTACAGTGACACCATTTAGAAGCAGCAGTTATGCGAATCACTGCTACCTGGCCAGACCTGCAATCACTGTAACTCATCATAGATCTCTATTAGCACCACTGACTGATAGCTCTCACCCCTGCAGGGCCCACTGGTGTCCCAAACAGTGTATTAGCATAAAATCAGCCTCTTATAGCAAAGCATCAGAATGAAAATGTAGTAAAGCCAGCGACTTGCTACCCTGTTCAGCCTTCATTTTAGCCCATCTGACACCACATTTCTATACATGAGTGGCTGGAACTGCCCCTGGATACCCAAATATTCCAACAGTCCATGCTGACACCACGTGGCCTGAAGTCAGTATTACAGCCACAAACAATCAGGGATGTTAACCATAAGCCTCCTGATTCTACTAGCATAACAAGCCAAAAAAAGCTTACACTGTGAAACTACCAGAGGGATTTTATGCATGTCACACTAAGGCACATCAACTAACCGGCACCTACCTTTGGGTAAACATAGGAAATGTTCTAATAAACTGAAACATTTCAGATCAGCAAATGGAAACCACAGTTCACGTCCGGAAAGCACAGTCCTGTTTTTTTGTTTTCAAGCAGGTCTGTGAGGCCCCAGTCACTGACAGCAGTATTGCTGTGCCACATGAGGTACAAAGCCAGAACAATCCAGCCCCAACCTCGAGAAGCTTATCACACACATGCATGTCCAAGCTTTCCAGTGTTAAGTAGCTTCATGGTATGCAGTAGGCTTCAACTAATGTGCTAGTAAGCCAGAACTCTTCAGACCAAACATGTATCTCCCACCTTGATCTTGTAATCCCTCCGTAGGATCTTCTCTTTCCGAATCCTGTCTTTCTCATCCTTCTTTGCCTGAACCCGTTTCTGCTGCTCTGCAAAAAGGGCTGAGATGTTCTTGTCAAGAGCCATCATAGCCTCATCATCCAGCTCTTCATCACTCTCATCTGCTGCCTTTTTGGTTTAGAATGAGAAAACAACAACATGACACCCCAAGTACTTCCAAAAGACAGCAGGGAGAGAACCACAGACAAGACCAGACTGCAGCAGGGAGGTGGCTACCCCTAGACCCAGAATAACAACATGGGAGAGGAAATACATGTTCAGACCCATAAGTAATCTAGTTCGTATTTCCTATCAGGTACTCCTGGCTGCACAGTACTAACAGGTAGGGCTGGAGGATCAGGAGAGGGAAGAGGCTGAAGTTTTGACACAGATTCCTCTGTGCTGTTGCTCCGTCAGTGAAGAGGTTAATGTGTTGCTGCATCTGTAGCAACAGCAATGATTCTTCGTAAGAATCATTAAGCCACACTAGCACTGCTACAGAAGTCTTCAGAGTGGCCTAGGGGGATCTGGCCCCCACATAGGCCAGATAACAGACAACATGTAACAGCATCTCAAGTGCTTTAGTCCACATCAGTCTCATTTATTACAGGCAGGAGTACAAGCTGTACGGGGCTAGACCAGACCAGCTGAAGCACTCAAAACTTACTAACAATAAATAAAAGAACAAAATACTTATTCCCAAAACTTGCTTTGAAGATCCTAACCTCCTGCTTCAAATGCCATACAAAGATGACTGCCAGGGTTGTCACTGCATGGGCTCAGTTAGGATGTGGGTATTATTAGATCATCTTCACCATCCCAAACCTCCTGGTATCTGTATCAAGTCAGGCAGTGAAAACATACCAATGTATTCCCTGCTTGGAGAACATTCATCAGCTGACTGCGAAAATCATCATCGACTTCTTCATTCTCTTCCTCATCTCCACTGTCACTCTCAGAGTCACCTTCACCTGAAGAGTCCTCGTTTTCTTCCTCATCCTGAGGAAGAAAAGTTCATCTCCTGAGCCCACCATTCTTCAAGCCCTACTCAATTCTCAGATGTGTCACTGTTCAGAAATACAATCTCAAGCCTTCCCTCACCCCACTGCCTTGCTTGCAGCTCTCAGAATCAAGGGAAGACACCCCAGTTAGTGCGATGTCAGGAATTCACAAGAGCTAAAAGCAGAATAAAATACAGAGTTCTCAGTCATATCAAATGAGTACAAAAAGAAGCTTCCAGGAACATCTGAAGTTACAGACTCCATCTGACTTTCTTTTCTGCTAACATTTGTAATGCTTCGGGACTTGAATCTCTGCAGTGTTGAAAACCTGAGATCTTGAATTCAGATGGCTGCACATCACAGCAATGATTCAGTTTGTGGCTGCAAAAAGGAGAGGCCTGTGCTAATTTTAGACTGCAGCCACCAAATCACAGAATGGTTTGGGTTTGAAAGGACCTTAAGATCATCCAGGTTCAATCCCCTCCCACGACAGGGACACCTTCTAATAGACCATGTCACCCAAGGTTCTGTCCAACCTGGCCTTGAACACTGCCAGGGATGGAGCATTTAACACTTCCCTAGGCAAACTGTCCGAAGGCCTCACCATCCTCACAGGTAAGAACTTCTTCCTTGTATCTAACCTGAACTTCCCCTGTTTATGTTTGAACCCATTCCCCCTTGTCCTAATGCTACATACAGTCCCTGATGAAGAGTTCATCTCCAACATCCTTGTAGCTCCCTTCAGATACTGGAAGGCTGCTATGAAGTCTCCAAGCAGCCTTCTCTTCTCCAGGCTGAAAAGCCCCAGTTTTCTGAGCCTGTCATTTCTTCTCAGAAAGTCAACTATTCAAACAGCCATATCTACAACAGCATTGCCCTTCAAGGCCAAAAGTCTAAGAAACATGCACTTCCAACAGGCCATTTGTGTGTTACACTTTAAAAATATATCTCAATACAGCAATAGCCATCTTACGCTAGACAGATATAATCCAGCCTATTACCACACCTCAGGACAAAGATTAAACAGTGACAGTCTGAAGAGTTTTTGTCACTGGCAGTGACACAACAATTACCATGTTCTGTGCAGATTTGATCTTTTTGTCTGAATCTTCCATCACAACAACAGCACTTTCTTCATTTTGCTCTTGGTATGGGTCTAGAACCTGCAAAAGAGGGACATGAGGGCTTTTCAGTATTATGTAAGGACACATTTCTTGTGTACAACAGACAGTAAGCCAGCCAGTTGAATAATGAAATAGTAAGGGCATTCAATTTTCTGGCTTATAATATGTTTGCTAAGTTTCTTCTATAAGTAACAAAAAAAGGTGAAGAAAACTGAAGAGACTGGTGACACACAGTTTGATTATCACAAATGAAGTATTAGGTTCATCACATAGAGTACCTGACAGCACATCTTTGCAAACCATATATTACTCTCCCAGAACACAGCACTTTATTCAGTGGTATGACCCATTCAGATTTTCAGTGTCACTTATTTTTAGCATCACTATGCTTAGTCTTTCCAGATGAAAGAAGCTGTTGCCATTGATACTCACACATAAAAACTACCAGCTATATAAAGTGACACAGGAATTTCTTCAGCCTCAAACTACCAAAGAATGACTTAGAGCTGGATCCCAGGCTCCATTAAAAACAAAACCAAAAACCAACTCTCTGTAAGCTACATTTAAAACTCAGCAACACACTGTTAGACATCTTTTAAATCAAGGAGGCTTTCATTTAATCCCAAATTAGAGACATGCCTGTATACCTGTTAGGGACAAGACAGACAAATGGTACAATGCCCCACTAGTGCCTCACTTACATCCAGGATCAGCTGCAAGCCCCTCTTGGTCAGATTAGGGCATATCCATACAAACACACTCTTGGAAATCCGGCGTATGAGTAGGCTTGGCTGGGCAAGGAGGGAGAGAAGGATTTCCACCATCACCTCAACCCATCCTGGCTCTGTGCTGTCTGTGCAGGAACAAACAATGTCAGGAAGGGGTAAAACCACTGCACTAGCACATCAGTAAGAGACTACAGAGAAATTCATCCATGAAAAAAAGACTTTCTAGCTGACTGTTAGAAGCAGTCATTCAGCAGCACAGACCAGAAACAGCCAAGTGTGAAGCTAAAGGTTGTAGCTGTATTGTAAGGAGAAACATGCCCGAAATTGTCTTTAGGCCACTGCAAAGCCTTACCAGGTATGAATCCATTAAATCATTACTTGGATGAGCACTTCTGCAAATCACACAACCACATTAAAGTGATCAGCAGATAGTCAGGAAAAGTATATACATTTTATAGAGCTGCCAATGAAATCTGGAGTCATGGCAGCCCATGAAAAGTGCTGACATTTGAAACTGGTCCATTAATGCAAAAGTTTGGGACTCCTGATGTATATACAACCAAACCACCATAGAATTACAGATTTTCTTTTCAGAGCAACTTCAAATTTACATGAAGATTTAAATAGTACAAGACCACAGTTAAAGAGGGAGTCAAAAGGACCAAGTTCCTTCCTAGTCAAGTCCCAGCCTAACTCCACAGGCCCTAAGCAAGGACTCACTAAGCCAGCAAACAGGCCATATCTACAACACAGAACACACTTCATTTGTCCAGATCTTGAGCTCTGAAAGAGCCAATCTCCAGGCCTGACAACTGTTAGGAGAGCCCACAGCTGTGCCCAGGAAGGTACCACCACTTCAGTCAAGCTCTTAGCCAATAGAGAACAAAGACTCAAAAAGAGTGAACTCCGTTGGACACTGCTCATCTGAACAATGGCCAGCTCTGAAGCTCAGCTGTCCTCTATGAGACACACAGGAACACAACCCACTGAGAATGAGGGTAGAGAGCTGAAGCAGGAGAAGAGATTTAGAAAGACAAGGAAAGAGAATGAAGGAGAGAGGATTCTCCTGGGGATAAATAGATCAAACCAGAACTGATGCAGTCAAGAGTGCTTCACTAATGCAGAACTGCCATCTCCTGTCTTTTGACACTGTTAACAACCCCACTCCATCTCTTTTGGTAGGAAGGACTCACCAGCCTTTTTCTTCTTAGGTTCTTTGCTGAATGCCCTCTCTGTGCAGTTCAGAAGGTCGCTCAGAACATCCATTGTTTCAGACTGATTCTGTTTGATCACAAGAAGACAGCAAACACCCTCTTCTGAATTACCCACTACCAACAGCAACAGAAGGAATACATGCCAAATCTAAGGACCTCTTTAATCAGGTACAGATATTAAAATCAGCTACTGTAACCCCTTTGCAGAAAAAAATATGAAGCTAAGTAAAACTTGCTCCACTGAGCAGCAAATCAAAGGGAAAAATAATGCTCAGCTCAAGCTTTTCACCTGTAAGTTGATGTCTACAGTCAGTGTAAGAATCAGTTTATTAGCTGCCAGTTGCTCATTTGCAGAAGGCAGAGGCTGTGAAAGACTGGATACCTGATCACAAAGAAACTCTCCAGCTCAGTGTTCAGAAAGCTCAGCTATCAACACATTCTACACCATTCACATATGCTTCACAGGTCTTACCTTGAAAAGATGAATAGCCATTAAAAGCAGAAGTTGCTGGAAAGCATCGACTTTGGCACTATCTGATTTATTGTGCTTCTGCAGCTTCTCCACAGACTGAAGTGTTCTGAAAAAAGAAATTCCTCTGAGTCTCCCACAATCACAACAGCAAATCCTCCTCTTCTTATCAGACTAAAAATATGACCCAACCTATAGTACCATTTTCTGTACTTAAGATTTAATTTATTGAAATTGGACACACATATAGTACCCAGTCTTAACCCAACACCACCACCTCATTATGTGATGATGCTCAGAAAAAACCCTGCAGCTGGGGACAGGTTAGATTCCTAATGCTACAGCCAAGAAGCAGATCTTTTATTTTCCTTTATGGAAAATCAAGCTCAGAAAAAAGCACCAGAAAAGAGTCACTGAGAAGTTAGTAGAGGTATTATGAGGAGAAAATAAGCAGAGTTGCAATCATGTTTGGGAGAGGGACTATGAGCAGAAACCCTAACACCCACAGATAGTTAAATACATAGAAGGAACAGGAAGAAAGGAGCACTGTGATGAGCAACAAAAAGGCATCCAGTAAACCCAGCCACATGTGCAGGATACTCAAAATGAAGAGAACTGCCACTGCCTGTGAAATGGCTCTATTACAGCAGCCAGAACAACAGCAGAAGAGAATACAATGGCCCAAAAAAGAGACTAAGACTAGGGCTTTTCCAGGTTCCTCATCCAATCAACCCAGCACCCAGCTTTCAAAGCCTCTCACCTCTCCCAGGCATCCCTCTGTTCCTTGGTAAAAGGCTTCACAGCTTTGACATGTTCACTGGAGAGTAGCTTGTTGGCATACTCAACAAGGAGAAAGATCCAGAGCTTCCCATCTGCAGTCACACCATGAATGTGTTTCTCTCTCAAGGCTGCAGCCTTTTCTGTATCCCCCAAAACAGTCATGGTGTTTAAAGTCTGAAGTAACCTGCAAAGAAAACCAGGCAGCATGTTCCTGCCATTGGAATCTGATGGCCTTTTCACGCTTTCCAAAACAATGCCCACCAGTAGAGCACTCTCATGCCAGAGCTCTGGTCACTCATTGCAACTCAGATTCATGGGGCCTAAGTTTCAACCCACACATGTATCCAAGCACAGTAACGCACAGTTCATTGCCTTGGTGTCCCAAAGGATGCTCTTATTCTCTGCTGTTTCATTCTGTGTCCAACCATGTCCTCTGCTTTTCCTCTACTGATGCAGAAGCATCTATTATACCAACTCCATCTCCCTTAGCACAGGGAGGACTGCAGAGCCATGAGCAGCTTTCATTCAGCGCAGACAGAAACCCAACAGCAATTCACATGACCCCACCACCTCCCATTTTGGTCCTTCCACTTTCACCGTGCCACAGAGGCAATGGTAATTAATAAGAAAAAGCAATTTGAGCTCAGCTCTACACCTACCTGATTATCACACACTTACTCAAGCAGGTCTGCTATGCAAAATTACGTTTTAATTGGAGAAAACTTAAGTATCTTTCGGAAACCCATCTGGGATCTCCTTTAAAAAAAAAGCCATTCCCTAGTCCTGGAATCAAACAAATGCTCCAAAATCAGCTCACAGTCCCAAGCCTCTTGCCTGTTATTTGCAGGCTGATCTTATCCTCAGGAAAAAAAAAAAAAAGAGTTCAGCATAANATTCCCTAGTCCTGGAATCAAACAAATGCTCCAAAATCAGCTCACAGTCCCAAGCCTCTTGCCTGTTATTTGCAGGCTGATCTTATCCTCAGGGAAAAAAAAAAAAAAAGAGAAATTTTCAGCATAAAACATGCAAGCAAATTCCTTACCCAAAGAAGTAGTTTTCTGCCACTGAATGAGCTTGTTCATCTAGAGGCTCTGCTGGAAGAGTATTTGCCTCTTTTATCTGGGAAGTCTTTTTCTTAGCCTCAAAGAAAGCATGAAAGAAGCAAAACCTAAAATGAATAGAAAGAAGAACAAAATTAAGAGTAATAACAAAGCAAAACCAACCCACATGTGCAAAACAAGGAGCACCATATAGTCACATTTCTATTCAAAGATGTTCAAGCACTGAAGAAAGTCACTCTTTACAGTAGGACCCTTTCCTAAAGGTACACAAAGTAGAGAGAAGAATGCTCAGGACTTCACAAAAGCACCTGCACTTGAGGCCACACAAAACAATACTGACTTCTGGGTTATATGCTTCAAGGCTTTTGAACTGACAGATACTTATTAAGATCTGATGCAAAGTTCCAAGTGATCTCTTCAAGCACTCCAGGTAGACAGAACCTAAAATTTACTCAAAACAAATAGGATTAAGGTGATTTTAAAAGCCTGAATTATTTATTACAGTAATTTGTCCAAGTTCACAGGAGCTATCTTGAAAACACAACCTAGCCTCCTAAATGATTTACATTACAGAATATTTCCACCACTAAATTTGCCTAATGCCATGGCAGCAGCTCACCTAGAATATTGCTGTAGAGCTAAAAAGACATATTCGAAGCACCTGTGGCATTAAGTCTTTAAATCACTCTCACCTGGAAATGTCCATCACAAGGCTCTCTTCTTTTTTCAGTGTACTTTCAATGATGTTAACAAGCCGGTGGATGATCCATTTTCTTAATCGAGCAATCTTATGCTGTGCTCTTTTAAGAGGGAAGTGCATATAGTCAGTAGTTTGAACACTATCCCAAAGTAAACGCAAACCCCAGTCGACTGCAGCAAGAGGTGACTTTCAGAGAGAGGCTTTACCCTAAGGAGGACAGTTATATAGTGCGAAAGCAACAGGTACAAAAGAAAAGATATAGTCTTCCCCAGTTTGCTTTTTACTATGTCAAAGAATCCATTTACCCAGCTGAGGCACAGCAGATTAACAAAAAGCACTTCAACAAGTGCAGGAGTAAGGACAGTGAGGTTATAGCAGCACAGATCACACACAGACATATTGTTGTAGCAGCTTACATCTTCTCTGAAAAGAGCCCCTGCAAGTAACCCAGCACCCACAGCACCACAGTGGGTATTCAGTGAACAACGCTAGCTGTCCAAAGCAGACTTCACACAGGTAGCTACTCTAACCACAAAACAGAAAGAAGAAGGTCCATCATCCTCATACTCACATGTTTGCATTTTCCTTATTCTGTTTTTGCCGGTTACTGGAGAAGTCTAAGCAACAGTCCAAGTCTGGTCTGAGGAACATGTCTTTGAGCCAGTCAACGTATTTTTGCAACACCAGTGGCTGCAGGTGTCTCACTACTCTGGATGAGCTGGAGAATACTGGATTGCCCTGATTGGTGAGAGTAGAGAAGCCAATCATCACTGCCAGCTGCCTCTCTGAGTCATCACAGCTGCTCAGGAATTCCTCTATATACCCTTCCATCTCTGGAGCAAACTTAAATCGGTCTGGAAGCTGAAAAACACAGTTGAACAAGCAGATTAGGAACCTCACACTGAGTCTGAGTACCTTGGTAAGTACAAATAACTTCACACATTTGGCTGCAGTAAGTAAATTAAAGTCATGTGCCTGAACATCTGTCATAAGGCATGCTCAAGCTTTGTCTACTTCCACCTCCAACAATAACCAGGTAAGAAAGTATGAGGGTATTTGCTTTCCAAAACAAATTACGCATGTCAAGATAAAAACCAAACTCACAATACCACTACCAAGAAATTAAACAGTCAATTGTGTCTTCCTTGCATTTTATAGAGGAATTAAATGAACAAATCAAATTAACATATTTTTGAGGCATGTGGAAGAATACAGCCAAATTCCACTGTGCAATAAACAGAAGAAGCAAGAAACAAACTAAGTCAGTGGATATATGCTGGAGAAAGTTGGTCCATACAGGGAAACACCATGGTAAGCACTATCTTCAGAGCAAACGCACACATCTACTGCTGTTATGATACCAGAACAGAAACACTGCAAAGTCCAATTCCTTCCAAGAAAGGGCATCAAGTCTGGGGCCCATATTGAGGAGGCTCTGGATTACATTGCTACAAAAAGCCAAGCCCAAGCCTATTTTTATCAGTATTCCCATTTTTTAATTCCTCCCTTTATTGCAGGGCTGTGTTGTTTGCTGGCTTGTTGGGAGGGAAGCAGGAAGAGGAGTTCCAAAAGCCAATTCTCATACAAAATTTGTGCTTAAACCTCAGATGTGTTTATTGAAACAAGCACTAATATAAGCAAAAGAATGAGTTGTCCCTTTCTGTCTTTGCCTTCGAATGTTCATGCAACACCCAGCACAATGACAGACAAAAAAGGAACTTCCAGACATGCAAAATGAAAAGGGCTGTTAAAGAATGCCAGATGACACTGTCAATATGCTGAGGGCTGCCCTTGCCCTGCTTCCCCAACGTCAGAGCTTTCTCAGCACCATCAGTGAAAGCAAATGTCAGTGCTTAACCATTTCAAAACCTTTAAAATAAGCCTGAATGAAAAAGACACAAGTAGGCAATGATGAACACAGTCTACACTCAGCCCATTGCGACCAGTGGCCACATAATAACTTTGTTTTTACTAAGAGTCCAAGGCCTAAAATTACACAAACTTTTTTTACAGAAGACAATGTGAAAGGGGAGCAGAAAGGGCTTCTGCTCAGCACGGGGGCCTTCCCCCTGAGCCCAAGTACTTTCAGAAGACTTACCTGGGTCGTAACCACATGTTCTCCATAGTGCTGCATCACCTTCCCCTTGAGAACCATTTGCAGCTGATCCAGAGACAGCAATGGCAAAGCACTGCCCAGCAACCGGTAGCACATGTAACTGAGGGGGAACAAACAAGATTCCCTCAGCTACAGGCACAGCAGTAAAGCCACACACCAGGATAAGACAGGGAAGAAGCAGTGGGGCAAGCTACACTGAGCATGCAGAAAAACAGAAGTCAAGAACTCATGGATCCTGCAATTAAAAATCCTGCTGCCTGAAACTTTTCTTCTGACTACCTGCTAAGGTCTGGCCCTGTAGCAGGTCCTCCACTGGTTAGAAACAGATGAGACCTTACCAGCAGCTCCTTCCTCAATCCACTTCATGCATCTCTTCTCCCCAGATATTTATTTCCAGGAGCCTAATAAAAACTTACTTATAGTTTTTACCTACACACTTCTACTTCATTTTGACAGTAACTTACTTAGTTTTGACAGCAACTTGCTGTGAAATTTGATCAGAATTGCCTAATGGGGTCAGGAGTCATTAGATGCACACCATTAGCCTCATTTCTGCATGAAATCAGCTGGAAAAAGCAACACTGTTGAGCATACAAAGGCTATTTTCAAGACTTACCCAAGACATGTACAAGACTTTGACTGGTCAGGCTTGGAAAATAGTTTACTTTCACTGTGATACTCATGCAGTATGTTAACAAAATTTCTTGTAGGTGCACCTCTACAACTTTTAAACTCTTGATCTAAGAAGGATTTAAACCAGCGCACAGGCTGCCTTGCTATAAACTAAATTATGGTCCCAAAATGCTTAGAGATTTGTATTCTGGATTTTGCAGCATTTTATACAGCATGAGTCTCAACAGACAACTTAATCCTACTAAGATCTAGCATCAGACTTGAAAAAGGAGCTGAAATAGCTACCGTTACAATCAGACACAGCCATATCCTACTTAATAACACAGACCACGTCAGAATCCAAACATATCCAGGATTTAATTCAGCTCAGTCCACAAAAGCACAAGTCCAGCAGTACTGGACACAGATTTCAGAACAAGGGTTTGCCTACACAAGAGCTGTCCTTAAACCACACAAAGCCAAATTACTCTTGCCCCCAACCACTTCGAGAGGAAGGGACAGAACAGTTCCTCTGACAAGTCCTGTAGAAGCAACCTATTAAGACACCTTTATGGCCAGTGAGGTACATCACCTTTATGTGCTGTCCTAGTTAAATTTAATCTCAAATTTGTTGTATTCTAAGAGGAATCTTAGGATTTAGGCTCCCTGCAAAGTTTTTCATGAATATCTAACCAACCAAAAGCAAGTATTCCCACATTGTTCATGAGAAACCATGTGTCCCACTCTACCACAGGGCAGCAGAAAGACCATGGCAAGAAAGAGAAGGATAATACATTAAAACAAACCTCACAGGTCCCGATTTTTCCTTCAATAGCCCATTCTCCACACCTTCTTCCCAAAACAGTTCAAAGGCATTTTCCTTCAGTGAAACCTGCAGCAAATCAAACACTACACTGGGCAACTTCTTGTCCTTCTTCTCAGACTTGGCAGCACTTTGCAGAAGCTCTACAAGTCTAGAGGAAGAAAGAAAATCATGCGAGAGGTCTGGCTTGGGAAGGGATTGTTGAGGGCCAAACTCACTCTGCTGAAGGACACAGGATGCAGACTGTGCCTCCTGGGAGAAATGACAGGGCTGTAATTTAGAGACCTGCATAACAGAGCCGAATCCTTCACAGCACTTACAGTGGCAAATACAGGCAGGCATCTGAATGAAAGCCACTTTTCTCTCAGGTAGTCAAGAGACCAAGAATGTTGCATTTAATGCTCGTTATTCAAGAACTTACCTGGGAATATTTTCCTCATTTACAACAGTAGGTGAGCCAAACAGCTTCTTCAGCTTTTTAGGTCTCAGAACACTAGGGAATTTCTGTATGCCCACAAGCAAAAGGTGCAGGTTCTCTGGAGATGTGAAGGCTGAAGCAAGGTCACTTTGCAAGATGCCAAACAGGACCTCCTCAAACACTGATTCAGGCACCTGGACAGGAAGAGAGAGCATATGAAAAACATCTGAGACCTTTTTACTAACTCGCTGTATAGTATAATAACATATCTGCACTGTAGGGCATTTCACTAAAAGCTTGCAATGTTCTGGAAACTTTGGAAATAGTCTTTACAGTGACACAACCAAAAATGAACAATGCACGTGTCCAGTACTGCTATGCAGTCCCCTGCTACTTAACCACGTGGAGCAGGACAGTATGTTGTCATCAGAGAGCAATCCTGGTCAACTGACTCCTACTGCAATTGCTTCTCTTGCTGTCTGACTGCTGTCTGTATGGCCCAGGGAGGAGGAAACACTCCTATATTAGCTTTTAATTGTATTTCCCCAAAGTAATTACTTGTTTCATTAAGATTTTCTAGTAAAGTGTGTTCAATACATTTAGAGAAAACTGGATCCAATGTTTTCATGAATAAAAATTAGAAACACAAAAACTGCTTTAATTTGCATTTTTATAAGACTGGATTCAAAATACCTATAAATCTAATACCAAGACTAGATGACATAGAACATCTACCTACAGAATATCATTTTATTTTAACACTGTGAATCTTCATACAAACAACATCCACGTAAAAGAAGGAAATAAACTCTCTTCTTTTACTACATACTCTGAAATTCCTTTACCCTATGTCCTTACATGTTCTTGCACTCAACAGCCCAAGCTTCAACCTTAGGCCCAGGCAAGTTGTATAAAAAAGGTTTGCTGGCCAGAGTTTTCAGCATACTTCTGTTCAAAAGAGCACAGTCTAAGTTATCACCCAAGCAAGTCACCTGGGTAAAAAACTGACTACAGGTTTGTCCATAATGAAATCAGACTGAACCCGACCATCCTTCCCAGAATAAAAGCATCTGCTCACAGACAATACAGGAAACAGCTCCCATAGTTTAAAGTCACTCGTCCACACATCCCTTTCAATTTTCAACTATGAACAAATCAAAGGAAAAGCATTCCCCAAGGCAAGATCCTGCTTCCTCCCACCCACCACACGCTGTGGCTGTACCTCAGACATGATGTCAATAAGAGTTTTGCGAGGGAGATCTCTGAGGTGTGCTTGGAGATTTGCCAGCTGCTGGAGAAGCTGGATGCTCCCCAGCAGAGCATTCTGGTCCTGAAAAAGAAAGATAAGCCAAAACCAGAAGAGATGCATCAAAGATTAAGCTGAAGGCTGAGATAATAATCTACTCTCGACATCCTTACAGCTACTTCTAATAATAAACCTACATGACTGCTTCTTGACAGGTTACTCAGCTTTTCCTAAAATGATGTTTTATGGCTGTAACAAGACAACAGATCCCTTCCTTACAGGAGGGGCAGGACCCTTCCATGCTATCTGACACAGTTCCAACATTCTAGTCAGAAACAGACACATAAAAGGCACAAAAAGTCCATGGATAATGCACAAGGAATTAATTAAATCTGATGCTTCAAGTCCCATCTCATCTACTAGCCAATGACCCAGTATTTCTCTCTAGATCCTCTTTTGCACTTCAGACAGCCCTAGAACCAGTACTGACAAACAACGTAACAGCAACATTACCTTAACAAGCCGGCCAGATTGAAACAGAGCCATAACTCCAAAAAAGTTTCCAAAAGCAGCATTTCTCACAAGTTTCTGAAGAGAGAGAGAAAGAAAAAAGGAGGTTAAAGATCCACTTCACTGAGAGGTTAAGTTTCATGTCCAACTACAGCTCTAATCAACAGAACAAGATGGCGGGAAGACGTAGCCTTGAGCACCCTCCCATGTGAAGGTTACCCACTGAAAGGCACCCCCTGGCACGATGTTTAAGAGCTGTCCTAGATTGTCTTCCACAAAGACAAATCTCAGCTAAAACAGGGCCAAATGACAATGTCATCAACTGCCAGTTTTCACAGATACGTTATTTCATTCTAGTCATTTTAGTCTTTAGCAAGAGGCTCAAAACTACTTTATCCAGGCACCAAGCCTTCACAGAATAGAGAACGGTTAATTTAAACTATTGGCCAATGCTGCTGTGGGCCAACTCACCTTTTTCACTCTTTCCAGATTGTATCTTTCCTTTATTTGTTCCAGGACACTGCAAATTGGAATTTCCTCAAAAGCCTGTAAAACCTGAGGGGAGGGATGGAACAGCTCAGTTTGCAGGTCTTCCATTTTACAAAGTTTTACTGGGTTCAGCTGAAGTAAGATCTGAACAGCTGCTCAGCATATCAGCAGACATGCTGCTTTATTAGGCCAGAATACAGACAACTAGATTAGCAGATGTGTAAGAATAGGAACTAGTGTAGGCATAAATATACCTGCTGATACTCCTTTTTTTTTTTCCCCTATATGTGACATAGCAGTATTAATAATGAGAACATTTTGCTGCAACTGCATCACCCTGTATCAGAAGCAATGAAACTTTACAGCAAGGACAAGGTCCTACTCTGAGTGGGAAGAGCACAGGCTTTCCTCCATTATCAGCTTCTTAGGGGAGATGAGGTGATCCCGACCACTGAGGCTCTTTGCTGTTACAGACTCAACCAGTGAGGTGGAAAACCAACCTCTGAAGTGCATGTTAAAGGGGCTGCATTTCCAGATCTCCCACATAAACAGCCCCATATCAGGAGCAAGGCAATTTTAAATCATACTAGTTCTAAATGCAGCATACTTGAAAACCTAGTCGACATTTCCAAATGAAGGATGGTTCCTAAAGCAGGCCAGAACGTTGCAACATGAGCGTGATACCGGTATAGCATACCTTTTAAAGTGCATTGTTTCTGAAACGGACTAGCACCACTGAAAACCACAGTTTCATATAGAAGAAGGCAAGCGCCTTCCCTGCCATCTACATGCATGGAACTCTCCAGCCTCCCTCCACACAGCAAAGCGGGGCCCCAGGAATTGATGGGGCCGCAGAGCGCTCAGGAAACACTGACCTGCGCCAGGGCCAAGCTGAAACCAGGGCGGGCGGCCTCGCGGGTGGCTCCCAGCCCATCCACCAGACGCTTGAGGGTGTACTTCAGCTCATCATCCTGAAAGAGAGACCCAGCTCCGGAACCCTGCGAGGCTGCCGGGCCCGCCGCTCCTCTGCCCGGACAGAGCGGAGGGAAGAGTCATGCGAGCCGGTATCCACCGGCACCCGCAGCCCGTCCGCCGGGCCCCGGCGCCCCCTCACCTTCCTGCCCTCCCGCAAGTGCCGCAGGAGGTGCTCGGTGGCCGCCAGCCGCACCTCCTGCTCCGGCTTGGCGATGTCCCAGAAGAGGTCGAGGAAGGCGCGGCCCTGCCGCAACACCCCACGGGAATCCATGACCACACCGCTACCTCCCCGACCCTCCAGCTCCGCCATATGCCTCCGCTGCAGCACGTGGGCCGCTGCCGTCCTCTGCCCGCCCCACCTCTTCCGGGGCACCGGGGCCGGAGCGGGAACGCGCTCGTCGGACGGGCCGGGCCGAGCCGAGCCGAGCCGAGAGGAGTTGCCGCCAGCCAGCCCCCCGGCGCTCCCTCAACGCCATGTTCTCCTCCCGGTTTTACAGCCCGGCCCTGCTCCAAGCCTTGTTCATCCTTGTCCTGCCCCAAGGACTTCCCCAAGCCCCGGTTTGCAGCTTTCGAGGGAGGTTTGAATCCTCCCTCCGCGAGTAAACGGGGACTGGGCAGGGGAAGAGATCTGCGGGGTGAGCGGGACGCTCCGTCTGCAATAGGATGGTGCGGCTTCAGCGGCACCGCTGATTGTGCGAGCACCCAGACGTGTGTTTATTACAAACCTGAAATAATGGGCTAGGAAACAAACCCGTTCACGCAAAGGGTACGTGCTTAAGGACACGAAGGCGCTTACGGTCTTTATTTACAATAAAATACAGGGCTATTCTCCAGCTGCAACGCGAAAACTGTGCACGTTTGCTGCGCTGCTTCCAGACTCCGGTCTCACACCGGAGGCAGGGGCGCAGATAACACGTGTAGCGCCTGGAACACAAACCGCTCTGCCTTGTGTCGTACTCACAGCCACTGCAGCACGATTTGGGACACATGGGAGGCCAGCGACCAACAAAAGGCTGAGGCTGGTGCCAACGCACCCGGGGAGCACCCCAGGGTCCCCAGCAAAGCAGGCGTAGACGGAGACGCGATGATCGCGGGGTGGGGTGGGGGGGCTCCCCGACAGGCAGCAGCGCAGACAGCCCCGACCGGGCGGGGAGCCAGAGACAGGCACTGCGAGGGGCAGCCCTGGCCCGGGCTTCGGTGTATATAAGCGGCGCGGGGTCCTGCGGGCGCGGTTCTGTCACGCTCGCACGGGGAGGAGGCTGAGGTGGCGATGGCGGATTTTGATCCTTACGACGATCGGGCCTACAGCAGCTTCGGCGGCGGCCGGGGGTGAGCGCGGGGTTGCGGGCGGTGCCGGGGCTTGGGCCTCTGGGGAGTGCCGAGGGCTCACCCCGGAGCGGGGAGGGAGTGGCGCTCCGCGACCCCCACCCTTCCAAGCCGGGCGAGGAGGGGGCGCGGCCGTGCAGGGTCTGGCCTGCCTCACTCCCCATGGGGATGGCGGGCGGGCACGGCGGGACGAGAGAGGGATAGGGGGACACTGCCTCGCTGAACCGTTCGGGCCCGTGTCTGCCCGCCGGCTTCCCTTCTTGGGGTCTTGTTTGCTTACGGCCTTGATGAGCCCGCTTTGTGAAGCGAGGAGAAGGCTTTGCTGTCCCGGGAGGAGGTAGCGGCCGTCACCGGGCTACATGGGGACAGTGCCGCAAGGTTTAGGGCCTGGCGGCTTGGAAGCGCCGGGAAGGGGCGGGAGGAAGGTGTCGCTGTGTTCCCGCCGGCCCGGAGGCGAGTGCAGGGAGGGGATTTAGGGAACGCTGGGCCAGAGCCAAGGTAGGCCGTGAGGAGCTGTTGCAGGGACAGAACGGGAGATGGGAAAAGGGAGATGCCCGTGCAGGGCTGGAGTGGGGCGAGAGGCCCGTGTTCTGGCGGGCGAGCTCCGCCCGGCGAGGTGCTCTTCGGCGGGGGGAGCTGCAGCGGTGGAGACCCGAGAGCGGGCAGCGTTGTGTCTGCAGCGAGAGGAAATGGGAGGGCTTTGTAGTGCCTCCGGCCGGGAGGATTGTAAGCCGCATTATGCAGGGCTCCGGGTGCCGACTCCAAATCCTCGGTCCTTAAGAATGAATAGGGTTTGTCTCATCTCTGGGTTTGTTTTTTTTGCGTGTGCTGGAGAGTGGGTATAGGGGAGGAGCTACAGAAACAATAACCAGCAATTACGAAGTTTGCCTTAAATCACGTTGTGAAGATGCAATTAACAATTGACTTTTTTGAAGGTTGATGCCATATAAAGTGTGCACTAAAATAAAACAGTAGGTATAAAACGATGAAATAAACTGTCCTTGTGAGCAGATCTTAGCAAGTATGCTATTTTATAATCTAATCATCCAAGATGTGTTTCCTGATCCACAGTGTTCTTGTTCTTTAGTGTTCTTAGAGGAATAAATCATTTCCATTTCAAACTGTTTAGGCAGTACAGAGGTTTACTGCTGAGGTTGTAGCAGAAGTAAGTTTTCTGGTCTTTAGAAACACTTTGACACTAAAGCCATGCATGCTTGTTTTTATTTATAGGTACCATTTGTGTCTAAAGAAAGGATGACCTAGAGCAAACAGATGATGTACCCACTTACAATTCTGTGTTTTTTAAATTCTGTAACAAGTAGCCTTGACATTCCTAATAAATTCAGCTATTACTCTGCAGTCTAACCTAGTCAATGTAGGCACATTCTATGAAGTAATGAAATTAATGCTAAAATGTTACTTTCATATTCAGATTTCTTTAATAGAGTACTTAAACTTGCTCTCAGGCAAGATGTGGATACCTTGTTTTGGTGAACTGAAGGCATCCTGCTGAGGAGTAGATACCTTTGCAGATCAGAAAATGTGTTTGTTCTGAAGTAGCAGTAGTTTTAAGCCTCAGATCCTACTAATATTAGTGTAACTTGTACTTGCATCTAATTATTATTACTAATACGTTACTGACAGCTACTTCATGATTTCAGACCTTAACAGGTCTCTGTGCATTGTATGAAGTCTCATAATACATGTAACATAATGACAGCATGACTGTTCCTCTTGAAGGTTCTGATTAAAGAATCCCATGTGAACTTAGTGACTTCTACTCAATTTCAGGCACTTTAGGGCTGTAAGAATAGCATAAACTCAGTTGAGAGATAATAGTTTCTGTAGAATTTGTGTTTTACATAACCTTTGGTCTGTACAGTGAGTGAGCATAGGTCTTAAGTGTGACAGAAAACAGTTCTGACATATGTAAGATATCTGTCTCTTTCTCATACTCTTCAACATCATGGTAGAAGAGCAACAGAACATGACTGTGGTGTGATAAGAGAGGTAGTTTTGCTACACTTGAGATGTCTGGTAATGCACTGAATAAGAGCTGAAATGTAATACTGTGGTATGCAGAATTTACTCCAGATGAAGTACATGCTGCTAATCTTAAAAGGGTTACTATAAACACTTTTTTTGGTAAGTGTTTTGGAGCTAAAATTTGACAGAAAAACCTGTAATTAAGTGCTCTGAGGCCTAGTTGAAGCTCTGAACATCTGCACAGCTTCTTCAAGGTGAAGGAAACTGAGTATTTGTCACTCCTGACTTGCTGTTAGGATGTTTAGTTAGGTGTGCCTTTAAGCACTGGGCTTAGTAATAGTGGGCACTGTACTCAAAGGTTAAGATTAATCTGCTGAAGTACTGTACAAGTGAAACTGGAGAGCTAGTCTCTATCCTTCTGGTGTTTTGAATTCTGTGTCTTGCCAATTCAGTGTTAATAAATGTCCCATCATTTTTAGGCTTGGGTAAGCTTTTTGTTAAGGACATCCGGTGCTCAACAAAACTTGCATTCTGCTGAGCCTTATGCTGCCTCTGGTAAAGCAGCTACCGTTGGAATCCAGATAGACTGTTGTCTCCGTGCTGTGCAGAAAGATAAATACTGAGCTATTGGTTTGATCCTTAGTGAAAGGCTTTAAACTCAAATACTAGCTTTCAAAATATCCATTTGTTTAAAACTTCTGAGACATGATGTTTTTTGGAAAGAGTAACTGAACTGTGTAAAAGAGTAGCTTCAAAATGATAGCTTAGTTGTTCTTTCTATCCAGTATGGCCTTACAATGTTACTGAGTCAGTCCATCAATCAGTAGGTATAATTCTAGGGATATTTGCTTCTGCATTTGTTGGAAGCAAGTTTTTCTTTTCAGCTTTCTATTTTGGTTTCCTGAAAAAAGAAAGCAAATAGTTGTCTTTCAGATTCCCACATTAAGATGACATAATGGTTACCTGATTGTATCTGAGCAAAAGTTACACGGAGTGGGAAATGCAGATACTCATTTAACACTTTGGTGTGACCCTAGTTCACTTAGTTCAGATATGGTTTTAATTATAGTTGACTTTTATTCTATTTTGCTACAAACGAGAGCATCTTTTTTCAGTCTCATTGTTTGGTTACTGAAGTCAGCCTTATTATTTCACTGTTTCAGTGTTGAAAAAAATGCAGGGAAGCATAAAAACAGCTTCTTTTTGTGTTGTTGTACCTGGATTCTGTTTGGAACCTAGTTATTGACAGTTCATTCTTGTTCTTCAAATGGAGACTAAAATGCCAGATATTTAGTGATATATAGCTGAGGCCTTAATGATCATATTCAACATGAATACTTCATTTTCTGACTTAACATCAGGAGGAATTGCACAACAGTGCATGGATTTCCACACAGGCACCCCAGAGTTCTGGTATGCTATGGTAGAAACAAGGTTTGTCTGTAGCACCAAAAGCTCTTTTGGGGATTGCTAACTTGAGGGTGTGGTTTCAGCAGCAGCTCAAATTGATCTGAGTGGAGGTTGCTGTTGAAAGCTGGAGTTTTTGAGATGCTGCTTTTGTTCTCCTTTCATGTTGGCACCAGTGCTCTTTGCAGTTGTCCAGTTCACCTTGTTGATTTGGCTGAGAATTCAAGTTTAGGGTGAGTTTATAGGCAAATCAGCTCACTGAACAAGGTGACTGGCAGTTCAAGGACCATGGTGAGAATGTGTAGAAGGAGGGAATGTTCCTTTTAAATTTAGCTGCAGCAATTCTAATATTCCTATAGAACATAAACATTAATTTGGTTTTGGATGAAAAATAGATGTATGCTATTTTAATAGCTGTTTGTCAGGCCATACAGAAATTCTACATATTATAGAGTTCTTTAGAAGAGCAATTCTGCTTTCTTGTTCTTGTGACTAAAGTTAATTCTACTGTACGCACAGAACACTCAACTATAGCAGCTTTAGTTCACCAGTATGTTTTTGACTCTGACTTGTTAATGAGACAAAGGCAGATGAGGAGCATTGTCAAAAATGCTCAAATACGAACCTGGGTGGACACTAATTAAAGATGTGTAGGTTGTGATTCAAATACATTTAGCAGCATGCTGATGGTGTTGGTGACAAATGGCTCCTGCCTTGGAGATGCTACCATAAAAAGGCACATATGACAGGCTGGCTTACCTCGGAAGAGTTAAGGAATCTTCAAGATCTTTGCATTAGCTGATTTATTAGTAATAAAATGTTTATTGTGGAATGAAAAAAAGATACATTGCTTGCCCAGCGGATATTCTGCCTGGGTGGAGACCTCAGAGCAGCCTTCCAACATCTGAAGGAGGCCTGCAAGGGTACTGGAGAAGGGCCTCTTCATCAGGGTCTGTAGCGATTGGGTAATGGGTTCAAAAGTAAACAGGGGAAGTCCAGGTTGGATATAAGGCAGAAGCTCTTTACTGTGAGGATGCTGAGGTGCTGGCATAGGATTGCTCAGAGAAGCTGTGGCTGCCCCATCCGTGGCAGTGTTCAAGGCCAGGTTGGGAGGAGTCTTGGTGACATGGTCTGGTGGGAGGTGTTCCTGCCCATGGCAGGGGGGTTTGAACTATATGATCTGAAGTCCCTTTCCAACCCAAACCATTCTATGAAATAATAGTTGTTTGGCCTTCTGTATTTTAGGTAGGACTCTGCAGAAATCTAATTAGTCCATGTCACACTAGCAAATCCTGATTTGGTACAGTTTATGGTCTACTGTGCTTTTAAAGGCACAATGAGCCTCTGGGAAAGGGAACAGACATGAAGAAAACCCAGTAAAAGTAAGGCCCTGAAGAGAATAGGGGCAGGGTAGTGGTGTCTGAGATAGAAGTCAAAGATTGCTTAGTTGGGCAAATGGGTCTTGGAACCAGTGACAGCGCATCCTGTACTCTGGAAGTCCAGGAGGTGTAACTTAAGATTGCTTTGTGCTCACAGTACAAATCCTTTTCTCTGTAAAGGAGATCAAAGAAAGCTTTGGAAAACGAGGCACTACAGGAAATTAACACACTTTATATTAATACAGTAAAGAATTTAGCTGCTACAGTCTAGTTCCTCAGCAGCCAATGCCAATAGCCTTAACAGAGACTGAGGAAAAAGATAGGAAAAAACAATCTAGGTTTTCCAGGCAACAGGTTGCCAGTAGAGGTGGTGAATGCCCCTCCCTGGAGACATTGCAGGCATTGAAGGCCAGGCTGAATGTGGTTCTGGGAAACCTGATCCATTTGAAGATCTTCCTGTTCATTGCAGGGGGGTTGGACTAGATGACCTTTGAAGGTCCCTTCCAGCCCAAACATTTCTATGATTCTATGAACCTGGTTACCTCAGTCTGTACTGTAATCCAGGAAGAAGCAAACGTCCAAAGAGCACTGGTAGCGTTTTCTCTGTCCTAGAACACCTTGCCAACCAAGTTTTTTTTAGTATGTGTCCAATTCAGTGTATTCCAATCCAGATATCTGACAGTTATGGCAGTAATTCAGAATTAGGAGAAGATGTTTCTGTTAACTAAATGCTGATGAAATAATTTAGATAATTGTGAGGTGGATGTTGATAATACACTATTTGAACCATTGCATCCAGCTTAATTTCAGATAAGCTGACAAGCCTGTACCATGCAAGCATTTCTTCACTGGTATAAATTATAATTAAAATCTAGTCTAGGATGTAGGGTTTTTTCTTTTTAAGAAGTAATGGGTTTGAGTAGGGGACAGTAGAGAGAAACTTACATTGCTTTTCTTAATGGATTATGGGATGATTCAAGGTCAGGTTGGACAGAGCCTTGGGCAGGATGGTCTAGAGTGAGGTTTCCAACCCATGGCAGGGGGGTTGGAACTAGATGATCTTAAGCTTCTTTCGATCGCTAATTATTATATGAGAAAGAAGCTTGTTCATCATTTTGTTTTGAGTTCACCTGTAATGTATTTAAATACATTGTTCATTTGTTCTTCCACTGAAATACTGCATCAGGTAATACTAGAAAGGAGTAGGCCAGTAGTGGAGGTGGCAGGTAGAGGCAAAAGGAATAGAAAAACTAACCAAAGCTGTAGAAGAATCACTTCCAAGCACACCTGAGCAATGCTGTGTGCTGTATTACCAGCTGTGTTGGGAGCCAGGTTCCAGAGACACTGTGATTTTATTAACAGGTCTCGTGGTGGTGGCCTTGGGTCCCGCAAACAGAAAGAGCTGCCGACAGAACCCCCTTTCACAGCATATGTGGGAAACCTACCCTTCAACACTGTTCAAGGAGACATAGATGCTATCTTCAAGGATCTCAGCATAAGGAGTGTACGACTAGTCAGAGACAAGGAAACAGACAAATTTAAAGGTGAGTGTTTAGAGTTGAATTGGTTGTGGATGGCTAGCTGGTAGGGAAAATGAGAGAGTTCCAAAGTCGCTTTAATGGAGAACTTCAGTTTACTCTAAAGTGTGGTTAGTTTGTTGATCTGTGTTTGTTCTTTATATTGACTTATGCAAGTTTCTCATTCATTAACAGTTAAATATCTAATTTGAATGAGATTCACTATTGCTTCCATCATCTTCAGATACAGACTAACCAAGTGCCATGTCAATATTTGCCCTACCATAAAAGGGCTTTCTCAAACCTTGTTTGTCTTGCATGAATTCTAACAAAGCTGAAGTGTCTGACCCACTTAAGATGCATGACCTTAAGTGTTGAGTACTTACACAATCTTTCTTTAGCTCAGAAGAGTCCCATTGCTTCTGTCTTTTTTTAGTAGACATGGAGAAAAAGCAAGTAGATAGCTTTTTAGAGGATGCAAATGTGATTTCTTTTGGAATTGGCCAGTGGAAAGGGAGTATATTTGTAAGGTACTTGGGGAGTGGGTGGGGGTAACCTTAATGCAGAGAACAGGATGTTAGAAAAGGGATAAATTCACTAAATGATGTGATAACACCAATCAGCCTGCTGGCCAAGCAGGTACTTCAGCTTCTTGTTTAAAAATACTGGTAACCAGATGTCAATATTCTGCTAAATAACTGTCTAAAAGGCATAGATTAAATCATCTGTAATGAGAACCCTGTGGCGGAGGGAATTAATCAGGCTCTTCACATTTGTACAGTGCCCATACAGAGTTCTCTTCTGGGATTTGTCCTTGTCATTAGTAGGCACAGGTAAAACGCTTTCATTGTTAGTGATGTTTAGTTTCAGAGTTGTGTACATCTTGCACTGACCATATCTTAGCTCATGCTTGAGAGGCTGTTAGCAGATGTACAGGGAGAGTAGTTTCTTACAAAGGCTTTTTAAAGTGCTGGTATTAACTCGTGAGGTTCTTCTTACAGGATTTTGTTACGTAGAGTTCGATGAGGTGGAGTCACTTAAGGAAGCCCTTACGTATGATGGTGCAGTAAGTATACTTGCTATTAATTTCTGACATAAAAAGATAAGCACAACTCTCAAACTCCTTGGTAGCCCATATGATATATTCTGAAGACATTCTCCCTTGTATTTAACAGCTTTTGGGTGACCGAACACTTCGAGTGGACATAGCAGAAGGCAGAAAACAGGATAAAGGTGGCTTTGGCTTCAGAAAAGGTGGTGGACCTGATGACAGAGGTGACTTCTGGTTTTCTAAATAGCTTCTTAAATGAAATGGTTGTAGTTATGATGTCTGGTGCTAACTAATGCTAAGACAAGACATGCTAGTAAACATGGAGATGATACAGGAAAGAGGAATTTTTATATGTATATACACGTTTCTAAGCTAGCTGCTGCCATGCCTGAGATGTCTGGACTATAGATGCGCTTTGTGTCCAAAAGCTGAGTATGTTGTCACTCCTAGCCCAGGAAGTGAGACCAATACCCCTGGTGACGTACAGTGTCTTGCAGAGGACAATCGTAAGCCCAATAGTCTGGTCTGCTACTATTTTATTATGATGCAAGAAAAGTGAGTAAGCAAAGTAAGCACAAGTAGATGAATACTTGCTTTGGGCTATCCTGTTCCAGGGTAAAACCAGGCTTTGCTGTAGTTGAAGCTTAGTTGAACTAGACTCACTAAAGGTTTGCACTGAATGTGGATTAGAGAAATTTTCCTGACCACTTCTTCTTGATTAACTTAAACCAATCTTTTGTTCCTTTGTGATGGAACTTGGTAGTACCAAAATGAAAGGATTTTCCAGCAGCATGACTTTGGATATTGAAGGACTGAAACTTTCATTTGGTGTCCCCTTGATCAGCCTTTCCCACAGCTTCAGACCTGAACACAATTGTGGCTTTTTTCCTAGGAATGGGAGGAGGTTCCCGAGAATCCAGAGGAGGTGGATGGGATTCCAGAGATGACTTCAATTCTGGTATCAGTATTAACACTTATAAAGATAGGCAGCCTAAAAGGCACAGAAATGTTCTCATTTTTATGTCAGATACATTTGTCCCCGTTACTGTTTTGATTGAATCTACTTTAGGCCAACTTTGGCCTACAGCTGCAGTGGGATTCTTTAGGAATATCTATAACAGAGGGAAGAGTCTTGATTGTGAATTTTAAGAAACAATCCTAAATGACAGAATATGTGTTCAAGTATGGCTTATACTGTCTAGGTTTTAAGCATTTCTCAAACGTGGCCAAGTACATATCTGAATAGTAGCAGAAACAGATCATGTGTAAAAGCTGATATTGTATTCTTTCAGAGCAGAGGCTTTCACTTCTTAAGGCAATGTGACATCATTATATGTGTATCCCTGAAGCAACTGACTTCTCCAAAGACGTGTTAGTGTTCCAAAGCACTTCTAAATGCAAAATGTTCCTAAACTTTTAGACCTGTTGCAATAAGGCAAGTTGAACACATGACTGAGCTTGCTGAGTGGAAGGTAGTGATGGAGCCGCTGGGTTTTCTTTTGACTTCCAGTCAGCTATTAGAATCCAGGGTGACATCAACGCAATTGCTTTTGTCCTCTGAAATCATGGGTTTGGTCCATTTTCTGATGGGGAGATGCTGGCAAGTGCAACTTTGCAATGTCTGGTCTCTGCGTGAGTGGAATGGACGAAGTAGGAGTGGTAACAAAGTGTGCCCTTGCCACTAGCATGAAGCTGAAGCATGATGCTGGAGAGAGGAAGCTTGCTGCAGCGCTGTGCTTAACCTGCCTTTGTAGCTAAGCATTCCAGTGTCAGAGCTTTATGCCTTCTTTGGCAGCTTCTTCAAAATGTGGATGCATTTCAGCGTGTTAGATGCTGGCTGAGTGATTGGTGATTCAAAAGTTTAGCACTCAAGTTTTAGTTGCTGCAGAAGCTTTTCTTCTCAGGTTGTACAGCCTTGCTCTGGATCGAGTCTTTAAAAATGGTTCTTTGGCACTGAAGTAAGTAAGAGACAGTTCTGCAACTCTGCCGAATACCAAAGTGGAAAAGGAAATCTCAGATGAGAATGAAACAAAGCAATGTTCTCTTCCAGATGGCTTCTGAAAAACAGAGTATATCCCTTGTAGGTGTGCTGAAGTATCCTCCTCCTACTGAATGCAGATGATGGGGGCTTGGAGAGATGCATTAGAGTAGTCATTGGTACAGACTGGAACTCTGGTCAGTGACAGGCAGCTCTTGATTTTTTTGATACCTAAACTGAAGAAATACAGCCAGTTTTGTATCTAAAGTCTGAATTGGCTTTGATTATTTATTTTGTTGTCAGCTCTTTGGTAAATGCCTGGTCTGTTCATAGTTCAACTAAAAAGCCTTGGGGTGCTGCTCTGTTTTTCAAAGGCTCTGTTTTAGAAAGACTTGATATTTCACTACTTAGCTGTTTACCCGTTTCCTCTGCTCCTGCAGGTTTCATGCCAAGGCTGTAGCCAGTTGGTGATTTGGCTACAGAAGTACTCCGAGTACTGCCAGTGTTGTGTCTGAGTTCAGCTACGGGTGTTAACAATCTGAGTTTGCAGCTGAAGCTCATATTTTAAGCTCACTTGGTGACCCACTCTCCAACACTCCAATAAGCCTTTAGGAGGATAAAGCAGTTTCTAAGCTTGGCGTAGTACATACTTGATTTCAAATGGAATCTGTGACTCTTCTAGAACATGTTGGAGATCTCTGAAGCAATCTGTCTGCAGACAAAGGCTCTTAGTGCATCATCTTGGACTGACAGCAGTGACTCGCAAGGTTTTCCAGTCATCCAGTTAAAAATCTATATTAAAAGCATTGCAAAATACACTCTTTAAATTCACTGTCTTCCGTCTTCAGGATTCAAAGATGATGACTTCTTGGGAGGCCGGGGTAGAGGAACCCGCCCTGGAGACCGGCGGCCACCAGGTGCTTCAATGGGAAGTGGTGGTACTGGTCGCTTCAGAGATGGACCTCCCCTTCGTGGATATTCCATGGACTTCAGAGAGCCAACAGAAGGTAAACTCTTTATCTTCTGAAACGCAGTCTTCCTTCACGAAGCAGACTCCTGCTTTCTTTGTCAGGGCAAAGCTCCTGCCCTTGACAGACCTGCATTCAAACCTCCTTATTTTTTCTTTCAGAGGAAAGAGCACAGCGACCCCGACTTCAGCTCAAACCTCGAACAGTTGCTACTCCCCTCAATCAAGTAGCCAACCCAAACTCTGCTATCTTCGGTGGAGCCAAGCCCCGAGAGGAAGTAGTAAAAGAGCACGACTGAATTTGGGTTGAGAGGGAATGGGGAGGCGGGAGAAAAAGCAAGACAGTACAGAGTAACTAGCTCTGCTGGAATGTCAACCCTGCAGTTTACCATTCCTGCCATCTGGTATTTGTCCTCTTTGAAACCGAAAACACAGAGCTTGTGAATGCATGTCAGCTGTTAACAAGTGGTTTTTAGTACGTTCTTGGCTTTGCTGTATCTAGTGCCTGCTTTGTGCTGAGTTTCCCTCTTCTGTTTCCTTCCAAGCAGCACAGTTGCCAGTAGATAAGGCAGTGTAGCTGCTTCCACGAGTGTGGAGGTCTCTGGACAAAGGTGCTGCTTCACTTCTTCCTTTCTGGGTTTGTTTTACTTTAGAAGCACAGGTTAGACTTAGTTATTTCCCTGTATTGTTTCCTTTTACTTCCTCAGTGCTCCTCTTCTGACCTGCATGTCTTGTTCTGTATTGCTGTGGCTCTGAAGAGGAAAACTGGAGAGTCCAGATGAGTCAAACAGAGAAATTTACAGTTCTAACCAAGTAGTAAAATACCATTTTTGTCAACTGGTGACAGTTACTGTGTACAGCAGAGCCCCTTATAAAACTAAGGGAGAAGAGCTGCCCTTTCACACAGGTTACCAGGAAGTATCAATTTAGTCAATGCCTTGGCTGAAAAAAAGCCTGGTGAATAGGTGGTGGAGTTAGTATGGCTGCCAGCAGCCTCTTGCTGGTGGCTGGCTGTTGGCTTCAAAATGGTATGATACTGCACCTCTGCTCAAGGTTAGCACTGCAAGAATGTGCCTGTTGGAGCACAGCTGCTCACTGGCTCTTTCTGCTTCCTTTCTTTTTTCTTTTTTTGGGATTTTACATGTTTGGTAAGTTTTTAAATGAAGTTTCTACAAATAAAATGGACTTTTTTATTTTGTTTAAGGAGTGTATACTTTGCCATGCAGTATGTAACCCTCCATCACCCCCTGTATTTCTTTGCCCAGTGGTGTACAATTTTAAGACCTCTGCTTTCAGAATACCTTGAAAATGGGCAGATTAGAAATCGTTCTGCTATAGACTCTCTTCACGTAGAAGTTTGGGTAGAAAGCATCTCTTAAGTGCTGCATCTCTCTTCACTTGAAATGTTTCTTGTGGGTATTGTGTGGGAAGAGGGAGGTGAGGCTGGAACGAAAGGAGAGGGATCATTAATGTTCCAAAACAAAACCTGTCTCTCTACACGTGGAAGTGTGCATATGGCCAATGCATGAGGGAAAAACTTGGGCCCCTAGTGCTAGTGCTGACAGCTTTTGGTTGAAGCAGCCAGCACTCTGGAATGCTGTCAAGAGGAGTTTGGAATCATGGCTGCTTTGCTACCAGCATCACTGCTAGTAGTGAATTTCTTCCCTAAAGCTACCTTTAATGTCAGAGTCCCAGCAATTTACAGAGCTACTCTTTCCTTCCTTCTGCCTGTCACTTAATCTGCTTCTGAGATAAGAACCATTTGTCTAACACTAATACTTAATTTAAGACAGACATGCATTTGTGTGGTTGTATTCCAAACCGATAATTGATCTATTTACATCTTCAATGTGGAAAGGATTTTAAGAACAAATTCCCATATAAAAACTCACCTCTAGTCAAGACACTTGACTTTTAAATGTAAAAACAAAGGAAAAGGAAAAAAAAAAAAGGAAAAGAATTCCGAACACTTAACACATTCTGCTTCATAACAAAATAAATTTATGGATATGGTATTTTGTGAATGATCTTTTAAATAAAAGAAAAACATTAAGTAATATTTAACATTGGTCTTTATTTGAGTCTGCCATAGCATGTTTCCCCCTCTCAGCTTTCAAACATTGTCTTAATGTGGAAATTTCCTTAAATTTTCCTGGGGAAGCAGTTCCAGAGCCATTCTTGCCCAAAATATTGGGGAAGTCTGATCTAAGTGAGTGCTGGGACATGCAGGACACAGTGAAGTAACAGTTGTAAGTGGAAGCAAGCCCAAGTTCTTTTTCCTGTGCCCTCAGCTGTATTTGAAGTGTTGCAGTTGCAGGCTCTGTAGTTCCTCATTTCCCAGAAGCTGAGTTCTGCTGCCCTCTGACCAGGATCATCCCTTGCTGGATAGAGGGCAGAAGCTGTGTCCACCTAATGTGAGCAGGGATAGGTTTCATGTGGAGTCTTTGTGGTAAGAGGAAAGCAAACACATCAGTTTGCCATTGCCTTGCCCAGTTTCTCCCAGCGTTTCCAGCTGACCCGTTTCCCAGCTGTAACTGTTGAGGAGGTTGTTGCCCTGTGCCTGTGAAGTGTAGGCATGCTGCAGGGTATGCTGGGGGCGAAGCCATGGTTTTACTGAGGAAATGAGCTCTGACCTCCCTGCTGTTTTTACTGCTTTCCATAGCATGAAAGGATGGGAAGTGTTCCTGCCGACTGGCTGCTTGGTCACTCTTCAGACCTGCTGTTAGGACAGCTTGAGCAGAGACTCTGACTCCTGCTCTGGAGCTACTTGCTGCAGCACAGCATGTGTACTAGTGCCTGGCTGTCCTAGAGGGGCAGCACCCTGAGTGTTGGAGTAAGAGCAGGGCCAGCTGTTGGAGGTGGTGTCCTTCACTGCCACATAAAGCTTGCTCAGAGCTGCTGTTTCAGGCCTTTGGGTGGTAGAAGCAATGGTTTCCTCACTGCATGGAGGAAGCACTGACTTGTGAAAAAGGAGAGATGGGAAATGGCTCATCTTAGTTCTGTATGTAGCTTTCTGTACTTGCTGGTATCTGGATGCCAGTATCATTTAATACCTTATTTTTGCAGTTCTCCATGTGCAACCATCAATGTATTGCCTGGTTTTGTTGGAGCATTCAGAGTTCTGCTTCCCATATGGCTCAGGGTTAGACCCCTCCAGTCCTTTTTCTGTTCTCCCTTTGAAAATTGATGACTGTTTTCCTGTACAGAAGCATCCCAAACGAGCTTGTGTCAACTGTTGACACAACTGCTGGACACGTGGCTTTTGGTGTTTTGTAAGGGGAAGCAAGATTATTTTTGCCCCATCCCACCAGCAAAACAGCTAAGATGTAATCTGTAATGCTTAGTTTTACCTGCAGCTTAAAGCTAGGCCTGGCATGGCAAAGCCAAGACCCAGTGGGTTACCAGCAGCGGTAACAAATAGATGATGCACTTTGTGGCTATTTGTATTCTCCCCGGGTTATTTCTAGCAGCTGTGCAGAGCTTTCTGCAAGCTTGAACTTAAAAAACTGACCAAAACTGAAGTCAGAAATGCAGCAGACAGGTTTGGGAACTGAAATCGAATTGGCTTTGCTACTGTGGCAAGTGCTTTGTTGTGTTTCTCCAGTTGGGGTGCAGGTAGGGAAGGCTGGTTTGGTTGGGAGAGCTATGGGACAATGCCAGAGTATGCAGCGTGCATCCGACATGCTGTGGAACTCCACTGATTGCCACTTAGAAGCAATTCCAAGGCCAGGAGCAGTCCTGGGGGAGCTAGTCCCAGTCCTAGGGGGAGCTAGTCCCAGTCCTAGCAGCAGCAGCCATGCTGACGTGTGTGTGTGTTATGAACTCCCTAGACCATGGCAGCATTGGAGGAGATTCTGTGGTCATGAGTGGGCTCTGATGGTTGAAACAGAGTGTGAATAGGAGTGATCCCCTCTCCAAATGATGGGCTGGGGACAGAATCAAATCTATGCCCCAGAGGGTGGCTTACCTTCCTAAGTAGCAATGAGACGTTAGCCTGCTACTGAGATGTGCTGGCACTGCTCAGAGAGCCTCTGATGCTGACCCTGAGTGTCTGGAGCTGTGCGAGGTGTCTCAGCGAGCAGCTGTACCCAAGGCTTGCTATCCTGGGCCAGGCTTGGATGATCCTGGTGTTATTCAACTTGCTTTAGGGGTTCTATTAGTTTCCGCCTTGACTTTAGCGCACAGTATAGTGCAGCGTCTGCTGCCTGTAGTGCTACCTGCCCACTTGTCTGCAGAAAAGATTGCAGAATGCTAGGAAGTTTGGAGCCAATCCTGTGATATTCCAGCCCCTCCTTTTTGTAGGGAAGCCTGAAGAATCAAGGCAGCGAAGTCTGCAGTGCAGAGTGCTCGTGTGTAGTGACTTGCGGAGCAGCCCTTGTCCTGCTGAGTGCTTTGAGCAAAGCTGTTTCCAGTGCTTGGTTTCCAGGAATCCCCCTGCTCCCCTGGGATGTGTTTTGGGCAAAGGAGTCACGTTTGCTCCGAGCAGCGCATAGATCCCTGGGATTTGGTACCACCTCATTCCTTCTCAGTGTGTGGAAGTACCATTATTCCTGCTGGCTTCCAGCAGGAACACGGGCAATAAGCTGCTACCCACGAGCATCTTCACATTCGTGTTAAGTTTATGTTTTACATGCTCATGGTTTCTGTGTCTCGCTACCAGGGAAGGCTCTGAAGGAGTGGGGCTGTGGTAGATCCTGGCCCATTCTAGCACAGAACCTTTGTAGTTCTTGAGGGCACTTTTCTGGACTGGATTCCAGGCGATGCTTGTCTGAAATGTTCGGAAAGGGGAGTTTGTGTGGCTGAAGAGGGATTTGGTTTCCAGCTGTGATTGGAATGCTCTAATCTGGTAGCTGACTCCCTCCCTTCAAAGGCCACTTACCCACTGCAGGATGTTAAGGAATCAAATTCATTTGAAGTGGCAGAGGGCCATCTTTTATCAGGTGCATGCATTTTATCTATATAATCTGTAATTGACTCTGTTATCTGTGATACCATTCACTGCAGTGCTATGAACCCAACTGACCAGAAGCATTTAAAATGGTGTAATCATATTCTTTGACCCTGCTTTCCGAAAGGATTTGATCCTTCAGTGCCAGACACTTGCCTCTCAAGCCTGATGCATGTCTGTAATAACAATATCTTGATGACATTGCATGCTCTAGGCTAACTGGAGAAAGGTGCTACCAAGGTATGGCTTGCCCCTGTCCTGCACATCAGGGATTGCAAAGGAGCTTTGCTGGTTTCACCCGTGTCTGCTCACATAAACCCAAAGATGAGCGCAAGGAACAGGAGATCAGATTCAGTGGTGTCACTGTGTGCGCACGGTGTCGCCCGTGTCAGTGTTATTAGCTCTGAGATCATGTTCCTCATCTTCCTGTGCCTGTTTGGGTGACTAAATCTAAAGCATTTTCTGGTTTCCTTTTCCATAGCTGCAATGACTGTGTTCCATGACGTGTCCTGCTCAATGGCAGCTTCATTTTAACATCAGCTTCCCTCATTTCTGTTCCCTTCACAGCAAAGTGCATTCAAGGGCTTTAAGGACCTTCAGTGCTGTTACAGGACCAACCTGTAAGCTCACAAATTCTTGTGTAAAGCTCTATAGAGTATCCCAGGGTTGATGTTTTGGGTCTGTTCTTGCTGGGAACGCTGCTGTTCTGCCCTGTAGGTTTCAGCCAGGTTAAGTGTTCCCCACGGTAGGGATCTTGCACCCTGCTGTGAGATTGTTTTGTTCCTGTCCGTGCTCCCCCGGTCTGCCTCTTTCTTTTAAATAAACCAAAAAATCACCAAGTACCTCTCTGAAGCCCTGCAGAACCTGTACTGTAACCCCTGTACAATTTGTATTGCTGTACAAAAACCAATCCAATAAAAGCATTCAAACCTTCTAGGGTTTCGTGGTCACGTTTCAGAAGCACCGTGTTTACAAGGATGAACTACACAGGCTAGGAATGGGAAGAAGCTTTGTAGCACCACAGGGATGTATGGGATTTGTCTTTGCAAAGCTTACTTGGGCAAATGGGTGTAAAGCCCCCAGGAGCCCTGGCTGTGAGCTGTCTTTCCAGTGGGTGGTAGCAGCAGGGATCCTCTGCTATAATGGGGTGGCTCTCGGTTTTGGCTGGGGGAGGCCAGGTTTGCAGTGGGACGTGCAGCTGGGGCAGGAGGAGGTGGTACTTCCCCTTTTCCTTGGAGAGATGCTCATGAGGCTGCAGCTCAAGAGGAAAGCTGTTTCTTGGGTACAGAAACGTGCTTGCGCTGCCGTAGCACATGAGAAGATGCAGCTTTCATTAATGCTGCTTTGAAAATCTGGCAAGCCAAGATCACTCGTTGGTTAAGTGCTTGGGATGAGACTGCGCTTATGCTGGTGCCAGCACAAGGGGGATCTGAATGCTTGCCTCCTGCAAAGTAGGCAACGCTTGACTCACAAAGCTCATGAGATTTGGGAAAAAGAACTTGTTGGAGCTCAGCACCTTGCCTCACAGCTTTCAGTGTCGGCTGCGTTGCCAAGAATCAGACTCATAGAATGGTTTAGGTTGGAGGGGCCTTAAAGCTCATCCAGCTCCAACCCCTGCCATGGGCAGGGACCCCTTCCACTGGAGCAGCTTGCTCCAAGCCCCTGTGTCCAACCTGGCCTTGAGCACTGCCAGGGATGGGGCAGCCACAGCTTCTCTGGGCACCCTGTGCCAGCGCCTCAGCACCCTCACAGGGAAGAGCTTCTGCCTAAGAAGCCATCCCACTTGCCTTGTCCCTACAGGCCCTTATTAGCAGTCTGCTTCTGCGGAAAGGCCAGTTTAGATGATGCAACGTTTTCTCATCCTTGTTTCACTGCTAATTTCTGATCAGCATTACTCCTAACACCTGGTTTAAGCAAAACCAGCTGGGCTTTGAGCAGACCCCACCTTCATCAGGAAGGATGTGAGGTGGTCTCTGAGGTCATTCAGCCTTCCAGCCTCAGCAGGTAAGGTGGGCAGGGTGGAGAAGGGGTTCTCATAATCTTTCTGGGCCCAAAGAGATCTTTCCGCAGCTGGTTAACTGTATATCAATGGGAGAAATAGAGGGTTTGGTTAGCTGGTAAAGTTAACTGAAGGAGTAGATGCTGTGTGTTTTTTAGGGGGAAAACCAAAACCAAACTGACGTGGGTAAGCTTTGAGAAGTATGTGGGAAGGTGCAAATGTAATGTGGCATTTTATATAGTTTATTGCAGTAGATAAAGCCTAGATAAAATGATGTTCCTGTGTCTTTGACCTTCTTTTCAGACCAGGTATGGTTTTATTAGACCACAGATGGTTTCTAGCAATAGGTCTGTATGAAACACAAGGGGGTTACAGGAGGGAGAGGATGGAGAGTGGAGTCTGATGTGGGTTTGGTGTCCAAGAGGGTCTTGGTCTGGCCTCAGGAGGAGCAGAACTCGTGGTTGTGTTGGTAGGTGCTTGGGGTGAGTGCTGTTACCCTGAATCCCTGCACCAAGCTCTTCTCATGAGGAATAGGAAGCAGGGAGATAGCATCTGCAGCGGTACATGTTACTGCAGCAATCACCTGCGCATCCAGGTTAGACATCGAGGTGGCTGCCCTCTTAAGAGGACCGAGGTCTCTGAAGGGCATCACTGCTGTAATGCACTGGGGGTGACCCTGCTGCTTCCCCCTTGGGCACAACAGCTCCTAGGGAGGCCAAGCTGATGTGTGCATCAGTCCAGGAGACAAGCAGGGGGCTAACACAAGGTGCCTTCATTACCAACTGTGGTAACATCTGTACCACAGCACTGAGTCATCTCTGGAGCTGTGAGACCCACCAGAGAACCTGTAAGCAAATACATGGGACCTGTTTAGCAGTGGCTGGTCCTAATGCAATTGATTTCTGATCTGAAAAACAGGCTGCAATTGTCTCCAGCATGTTTAGAGCATCAATTCTGCCATAAGGAGCTCCGTCATCGAACTTTTGTTATTAGGTTATGTTTAAATACATTAAAAATCCCACTAGAAAGCCCCTAATAAACTACTTCATAGTGAAGACCTTTGCTAGAAAGGTCAATTTTGCAGCAACTATTTTAGCAGTCGGGAGCATTCGATAGTATCCTTTATACAGAGGATACCACACGAGCTATTCAAAGCTGGGTCTTGCTCTCCTGATCTTTGGTTCTCATTTCAAGATAGGCTCCTGCACCCACACCTTGTGTGGGAAAGTCTCTGTGATGCTCATCAAAGCAATGGCTTTTGTGCCTTGGGTTAGAGCTGGAAGAGAGAAAGTGTGAACGTGTTTGTATGTGCAGCGATGAACTCTCATCAAAGCCATGTTTCCTCTGAAAGCTTGAGAGAAAGCTTCCCATCCCAGAGTGGCAAAAGCTGGGTACTGTGTGATGTTTGTGACAGAGTCAGCCTCTGTAACAGGGGTGGATGTGGGTGACTGCTTCTGGCAGCTTGAGAGCGCCCTACTTTAAATACAACCGAATTTCCCTTTACTGAATAATGTAGGTGTCTGTGTGTGTTCAGAGCCGGCACGAAGCGCTGTTCTGTTTGCGGCTGTAAAGCGTGTGCCTGCCTGGCTGTTGTGCTCCAGTAGCTACAACTACATAGGGCTGCTGCATACATGTGTCCAGAGCAGGATGCATATTTCATGTGCTGTAACGGGGCTCTGAGCCAGTAGATCAGTTCCCTACTATTTACAAACCCTCCTTCTTCTGGTTAAGCACCAAAATACTAAGGCACTACCGCTGGGTTTTCAGGAGTGCGGTGGAATGGTGTCTGATGTCTGCAAACTGCCAGCGCCGAGGTGTCAGAAACAGCTTTATTCTCACAGCTCTGGACCGGAGCTCCAGGTCCGGCTGCTCACAACGGTGGCCTCAGGCTGTTTGCTGCCTTTAAGGCACCATCTCCTCTAGAACAGCCCAAGGGAGAACCTGCAGCTCACTTTACCCAACGCCTGTTTCATCAAGCAGTATCCGCCGCTCGCAGAGTGCGGTGTTAGATCCTGCGCTGACAGCACTTGAGGGGGGCACCAGCCCCATCCGAACCTCAAAGGGACGTTGGCAGCCGCAGGGCTCCTCCGCGCTCCGGCCTCTTCCTCTCCCTGTGGCTCCCTCCTGCCCGAGCGGTCCCCTCTGACCGGCGGATGCTGGGGTGAGTGATTCAGATGGTGACAGGAAACCAGAAGCTCAGAGGAGCTGACTCCAGCGTTGGGGGCTGTCGGCTGTGAGCCACAGGAGGAGATGGGATGCACGGGGGACAGCAGCTGAGCTGAGGGTAAGGTGGGAGAGGGAAGGAGGGATGGGGACAGAAATGCCCGTGGGGTTGCGTGCGGCTTTGGGGGCACTGATTTCAGTGGGCTTGGAGATCCTGGGCTGGACCTCGGTCGCCCTCTTTAAAGAGAGTTCGCCCCTGGAAAACCCTTCTGAAAAGCCACACGCTGGGAGTTACCCCTCGCTGCTGCTTGTGGCCGTCACCCGACAAGCTCCAAGGTGTGAAAACTACCTCTAAACACCTCCGAGGTGCGAATAATAACCCTTCTTGGCAGCATTTATGCCCCTCTGACCCAAGAGGAGACTCTGCCCCGTGCACCCTGTTTCACAAGGCTATTCTGTACACCTCCCCGCTCCATCTGGTGATGGCTTTCACTTGTATGATTTCTGTCTTCATCTCTACTGCAGTATTCTAGACTGAGGCTGAGCTGCCCTCATCCCAAATCCCATCAGTCCTGCTGCTGGCTCCTGCCTGTAGTTTCTGGGACTGCTCTGTTTCTCCTTCCAAAGCCCAGTCCTACATAATAGCTGCCTTGAGCTCCACTCTCTGGGTTTTCCAGCAGTTTCAGGGCTGACTGGCATTAGGTATATGACCATATGTCTTTTACTGTGTATGCTTGAAATTGCTAATCCTGGATGAAAAGAGCTTTGTTTTTGCAGCAGTTTTCTCTTGTGATCAATGTTCAGTGTAATACAGGCCAAGTGGTAGACCCTTAAGCAGAACAGGATAGTTTTGGGATAATTTCATGTGATATTAGCTCATTTCATTGCTCTGGACTACATAAAAGTACTGAGCTACATCCATGTGGGTTGCCCATATCTGCAGTTCCGAAGGCGGCATCCCCCCGGACTCCACAGCAGTAATGAAGGATGCTGCATGGCTTTGATGCTGCCTGAAATAGGGGAGGTTAAGGATAAATACAAGGTATTTCTGCTGCTGCGCTGCTTGTGGTTAGGATTTTGTGCTGTGTTTCCCACCTGAGGTGTTTTAAAGCATTTTACAAAGTGATGATCTATGTGAAAGCTGATCTATCAAATCCTATTTTCTCTCTTCTCCTGTGTTCTATTGAAATGCACCTACTGCTCCCCTGGTATACAATGAGGCATGGTTTGCTTGAATTGAATAGCTGTAGAAAACCAGACTTTATCTATACAGCAGCAGCTTTCCCAAGAAAACTGGTGGGAAATGGGACGTGGAGGCCTCTGGAAAGGAGCTTTTCTGGAGGCGCAGCACTGGTCCTTGAAGTGGTTCCAACCCCAGGAGCTCCCTTGGGGACTTCAGTTCCTCCATGGATGGCACTTCTGGGGCAGTCCACACAAGGCAGACAAACAGAAAGCAGTGTTTCTTTCCTTGGAGATGTTGAGTCAGGGTGAGCGTCGCGTCTGTGCGAGGAGTCCCTGTGCTGATTTCATATGGCGAGGTTCTAAATAAGCTCTGTATTTCCTGCTGTGACTCATCCAATTGGTCCGAATTAGTCTTCATCTATTGCAAAGCGGTGCAGAGCACGCAGCTCTCTGGAGGGGACACATGATGGCTGCTTTGTATTTGCCTTTGGGGCGTTTATAGAGTAGGGTTTGGAAAGGACCTTAAGATCATCCAGTTCCAACCCCCCTGCCATGGGCAGAGACACCTCACACTAAACCAAGCCACCCAAGGCTTCATCCCACCTGGCCTTGAACACTGCCAGGGATGGAGCACTCACAACCTCCCTGGCCAACCCATTCCAGTGCCTCACCACCCTAACAGGAAAGAATTTCTTCCTTGGGTGCATGGTGTAGACCTGCAGTTTCAGTCCTTCCCTTACAACGTGAGAGGCTTTGAGGGGTGCTGAAATGGCTTCATTAAGAGTGATCTGCAGAAAACCAGCCCTTTTTGCATTCCTCACTCTCCTGGGCTTTCATCAAACAGTTTCAGTATGGTTGAAGTGCTCTTAAAGGGTTTTTAAGTGGGCTTTTTGCCTCTTTTGCTGCCCTTGGAAAGATCCTCCAGGCTTTGCATCCAGTAGGAACTTTCTTTCTAGCCTGTGCATGCCCCTTTACAGCCGCTCATTTTAGAAGCCAGTATTCTCTTATTTAAATAACAGCTTTTCTCACTTTGGTGTTTTGCTCTTGGACAGATGGATGGTGAATATCCATGTGCTCTCACTCTAATGTCCATGCACTCAAGTAGACTTAAAAGTGAGAGACCTTTCAGTCTTCCCTGATAAAACAACCTCTCCTTCCCTTGGCTGTTTATAGTAAGCCCTGTCACTGGGTTTAATCCTTCATTTAGGACTAGAAACCCTCCACACCAGCTGATGGGACTGACACATACACAGGGAATCATCGTTCTTCCCATTATAAACCCTGTTTGTCTCTTTGATTGCTATGAATACCTGAGGCCATGAAAAGAGCAGCCCCTGTGCAGAAAGTGTGCTTCCCCCTTGCAGGAGAGGGGCTGTGCTGCAGGGACCGTGGCTTTACCCAGTCTCCAGTGTGATGTTCTCCATGGAATCGCTTATTGGGAGCAGCTGCTCCTGGGAGATTTGGCAGTGTCAGTGCCAGAGGCACGCGCTGTGGCTGCACCGGCTTCCTCATGCAAGGAGGAACTTCTGCCAGCACGAAATGGAGCAGGAAAACCAATAGAAAGGAGAACAGGGAAGTGCATAAACAGAACAGGGCATTTTGACACCATCTGAGAGTCACTCCTGGAGCTAGATGTGAACCTGTTTTCTCCCCCTGTTTGAATTTAGCATCTTGAAAGCAAGCCATTAACTTGGTGCATCCTTCTGATGCACTCAGGCCTCATCACAGACCTCAGCAACTTGAGTTTGTGTTTTCTCCTCTCCCATCTCCCCAAGGCAGGGAGCAGGGAAAGCACATTCAGCCTTCCAAATACTGCATTTATGTGCTGCCAGCCCTCTGCTTGTCATAAATCTGTTCATCACCTCCTCCCGTTGGCTCCTTACGACAGGAGCTTTGGGCTGAAAGAGAGGATATCATAGAATCATAGAATAGTTTGGGTTGGAAAGGACCTTAAGATTATCCAGATCATTCAGACACCCCACACTAAACCATGCCACCCAAGGCTTCATCCAACCTGGCCTTGAACCCTGCCAGGGATGGAGCATTCACAGCCTCCCTGGGCAACCCATTCCAGTGCCTCAGCACCCTAACAGGAAAGAATTTCTTCCTTAGATCCAATCTAAACCTCCCCTGTTTAAGTTTGAACCCATTACCCCTTGTCCTGTCAATGAAAAGTTCCTCCCCAGCATCCCTATAGGCCCCCTTCAGATACTGGAAGGCTGCTATGAGGTCTCCACGCAGCCTTCTCTTCTCCAGGCTGAACAGCCCCAAATATCCCTGCACTTGGGTGTTTGGTGAAGACACATAACAGCCCCTGGGCTGGTTCTGTGCTTCTGGCTTGGTGTCTGTGGGAGCTTTCCCCATGGGGGATGCTGTGATGCGGATGGGATATGTAGTGCCCTGCTCAGCATCACTGCAAATATCCACCTTTGGTGTTGCCGTTGAGTGAGGGGTTTGGGAGCAGGCTGGGTTTGTGGTGTTACTGCCCCACTGCAGAAACAAACCCAGCTGTAGAAGGGAGGTGGCAGCCTGCCCTGTAGCAGTACAAAAGGGGTCAGTGTTGTCAGGCACCTTCAGCTCTGAGCTTTAAAGGAAACAAAAAAGAGGGGGGAACCCAAAACCCCCCCCCCCCCCCAACCCCACAACTACAGCAGCAGTGTTACAGCCCTTTGTATAACGAATTTCAGTCGCCAGCATAGGGTCAGCTTCCCTTAGCTGCCTCTTGCAGGTGCTTTAGAGATGATCCACAGCTCATGATTTCCATGGGGGATGCTGAGCTAAGGGAAAATGATGTGATGAACCACATGGTTTTGTCGGGGTGCTGGTCCTACACCCCTAGGGTAGGTCCATGGTGTTCAGGGCATGCTGCTAATTTAACACAACTCATCCCATCATCTTCAGAATGTGCTGCAAGGAACTCTGCAGGGAAAGGCCCCTGGGGAGTTTATAAAGAGCAAAGCCACAGTGCAGCGAGTGCCAGGAGCTGCCGTGTCCTTGTGAGCCCTTCAAGGCAGCCTCAAAGGGAGCAGAAATAGACCCACTTTGCTCACAAGCAGAGAAGATGCTCTCAAAGCCAACTTGTGCTGGATGTGGGGTCACTTTTGGGCAGCCAGACTGTGTGTGAGCATCACTGAGAGGATGAAGACAGGCTGGGAAAGTTGGGGCTGTTCAGCCTGGGGAAGAGAAGGCTGCATGAAGACCTCATAGCAGCCTTCCAGTATCTGAGGGGGGCCTATAGGGATGCTGGGGAGGGACTCTTCATGAGGGACTGTAGTGACAGGACAAGGGGTAACGGGTTCAAACTGAAACAGGGGAGGTTTAGATTGGATCTAAGGAAGAAATTCTTTCCTGTTAGGGTGCTGAGGCACTGGAATGGGTTGCCCAGGGAGGCTGTGAATGCTCCATCCCTGGCAGTGTTCAAGGCCAGGTTGGATGAAGCCTTGGGTGCCATGGTTTAGTGTGAGGTGTCCCTGCCCATGGCAGGGGGGTTGGAACTGGATGATCTTAAGGTCTTTTCCAACCCGAACTGTTCTATGAGGACACCAAACCTCATCCTGTCCTTCTGCAGTCCCTCCCTCCCAGCAGGGGCAGAGCGATGCTGTGCTCAAGAGACTGTCCAAAGCAGAAATGGGAGACTGGGTCTTTCCTTTCTTTCCTCTGCCTCACACTGATTTACACCATGGTCATTATGACACTGGCGTAGGACTAGGACTCCAGTGCCAATCTGGACCACAAACCTTCCACCAGCATCCCTGGCTACAGCACTGAGCGACTGGCATGGGCAGGAGGATGCTTGGTCAGTGTTGAGAGCTGGGCTGCTGCAGGAAGAGTTTTCTCCACTGTGAATGGGGAATGTGAGTTTGGGCAGAGAATTGCTATTTATTCCACTTTACACACACAGAGGCAGATGGTGCTGAGCAGGGTAGAACCAAGAGGCTGTTTTCTGTTGGTTTGTATTGCTATTTGTTTAAATAGTTTTAATTATTGTAATTATTTTATGTATCTATGTATTTCCTCCAAGCTCTGTACATACCTTTCCTCCTTTTACCCACAGTGGCTATATCAGTACAATACAGGCTTCAACTGTAATAAGGGAGATTCCAGTTAGGCAATAGGAAATCTTCCTGCCAGGCAGAGCAGCGATGTCCTGGCCTTTGGCAAGTTGAAGTCTCCCCATCCCTAGGGGCCAAAGGAGAAGTTGATTAAAAAAACAAAATAGGTTTAAATAATCTGTAAGTAAAGAAAAATCCTTCCCTGGGGAATAGCAATGGGTGGAAGGATCCCTCTTGCTCCCAGCAGGCCGGTTCCTGGGGTATTTATAGAGTGTTTTGTATTTTAAAGGAAGAAACTGAAGCCAAATCATGCTGATCATTACAAAATGTTAACTGCTGTTTGTGGAAGAGCCTCTCATGGAAGGGAGGGGAAGAGTGGCGTCTGAGCCAGCCCAAGGCAGGAAAAACTGTGGGGGATTTAACATTTAAAGTAACTCTGTGCTGCAGGGAAATAGCCAAAGCTTCTGGTACAGAAGTCTTGGAGGCACTTGGGAATATTCAAAGCTGCCCTTTTTGCCCTCTCTTCCAGATATTAACAGATGGTATCTTCTGACAATGTCTGATAGTGGCAAAGTGTGTTATGGGAGTGGGAATGAGCAGATCCAAGTGCGGTTTTCCTCTTCGTGCTAGTGTCCTGAGGCGATCCCCATGAGTCTCTTTTCTTTCCCTACAGTGAAATAGGGATTTAGCTCCAGGTCTTAGTGAAGCACTAAGTGTACACGGGCCTAGGACCAGAGCAGCAGGGAAAGGGCATTGCTCTGTTGCCCTAAAATGCAACCCTGAAGCCTGTCCTGCACCCTCAGCAAGCACCAGGCCCTTTGGGGCTGTGAGGGCAAAGGGCATGTGTCTGGGGGGGTGGAAGCATGCCAGTGCTCACAGGCTGCCCTTGCTGCTCTGTTTCAGGCTGGATGCGGCCAGGCCATGGTGCAGATGGAGCTGCTGTGGGCAGTGGCCGCACTGATGCTGCTGGGGGCTGCCATCAGCCTCTGTGCCAAGTGCCAGCGCTCAGGTAAGATCCTGACCATGTGCTTTGGGTGCTGCCTGTGGCCCCATGCTCCCATTTGCTCTTGGGATGTCCCCTCCGGGGGGGTTTGGTTCTGCTCAGCCATGTGCCAGCTCAAGGAGCTTTGCCCTCGCAGGGATGCTCTAGAGTCTCTGAAGGGTCTCTGCTGGTGGACACAGAGCAACTGGGGGAAGGACCCCTCAATTCAAAGCATCCCTTCCCTGGGGTGGGTGCGACACCCTGGGCTGCAGACCCCTCTCCCTGGTCACTGCGGTGGGTGGCTTTGGGAAAACCCATCCAGGAGGAGCATCTCTGGATGAAGAGGCTCTGGGGCAGATGGGCAGGAGGAGGGGAGGCATGGGAGGAGAGTCTGGGGGATGAATTCAGATAGACATTAAAGACATAGGAAATGGGTGAGCACCCACCCTAGTGGGGGTTTGAGCCCACCTCTGAGCACAGTGTGGGCTTTACTGGGGCAGAGAGGCTGCAGTTCAGGGGAGAGGAATGGGTCACTTGCTCTAGTGTCTGAGATAATAGAAGCGCGGTTTGAAAGCACCAGTCAAAACCGCATCATGACTGTGGCTTCTGCTGTCCTCGCATGCTCCTGGGTGAGGAAGGTTTGTGAACATGTTTTATTGGTCTTTCTGATCTTTAACTCCCAAATGATCCTTTTCTAAGGGCTTTTTTCTCCTTATCTTCCAGCTACCAAGCGAGAGAAGCAGCTGAATGAGCAGAGGAGCCGGTAAGTTTGCTTTTCCCAATCCTTCGCTTTTTCTCCCCAGACAGCTCACTTGGGGTGAGACCTGGCCAGAGCCAGACCCACACCATGGATCACAGCTGGGATAAAATAACCCCAGAATGGGGAATGCAGGGCAGCGCGTCCCAGACCAGGGGCTGCAGAAGGGGTAGTGCCTTCACAAAGAATAACCCCAACTGACACTGCAGCTCTGACCGTGATTCCTGCGGTCATTCACCAGCTGGGAGAAGCTCTGTGAGAATTGGAAGGGCAAGTCCTTATCCTGCCCTGTTGTGCTCCAGGACGAGGTAGAGAGGTTGATAACTTCGTAAACAAGGCCCTTGGCTGGTGCTGGTGGGACCCTGAGCCAGAGCAACCACTGACCTGCAGCATGAGCAGCAAAGGAAATGCATTGTACACACCGCACCCCGCTTGTTTCCTCCAGCAACAGACAAACCACAGCTTGGTGATAAAAGGAAAAAGTGAAAAAGCTGGCTTGTAACCTTTGCTATAGGAGTAAACACGGTGCAAAGGGGCTCTGCAAAGGCCTTTGTGGGGTCAGGGTGTTTGTGTCGGCGCTGCTTGGTGAGGATGGGGGAAAGCTCTGATGTGGTCCATTGCAGACCGATGGTAAAGCCAGCACAGGCTCCATCCCCCATGGGCTTGTGTTGAATTGTCCTGACTCCCTCGAATTGATGCCTGGATTAGGTGGTTTGGTTTTAGGCTCGTAGTGGTGTCTGCTCCTGTTACGAGATCTGGTTTGGGTAGTTCAGGCTTTCTGCAAGCAGAGAAGGTTAACTCTATGTTTGCAGACTTTGCAGTGAGGCCCTTGGACACCTCATCTACCATGGCCAGCTCTGTGCCATGAATACTGGCTTGGGACAGAGGGTGACCCAAGGGAAAGGAGAGGAAGGAGATGCTTTCAGAGTCCCAAAATCTGAGTTAATAGGTGCCTGTATGCACCTGCAGTGGAAGAGCTGTTGAATCCTCTTGTGCTCTGAAGAGCAGGTCTGGTGTTAACTAAAAGGTGGTTACTGGGCATCTGTGTTATTGTTATTGTTGATCTTGTATGTTATTGTTTCAAGTTGATGTTAAGGGATGTTGGGAGGGGCAGGGACAGCAGCAGAGGTGAAGTAGTGGGGTTTGAAGCCATTTTATGGGTGAACACTCAAGTTTTTTGTGAGTGAAAATACTCTTTTGGCCTTAACCCATTAATAAAGTGTCAGAACAGGAATTATCCTAAATGATGTTTTCTTCATCCCAAGTTCTCTGATCTGATGCTGGCTGCTCTGCCCATGGCCCTTAAGCACATCTTGACTTAGAGACAAATTGGAGCCTAGGACACTGTTCCTAGCTCATAACAGGTCCTGCATGATGTGCCAAGTGACGCTCCCTCTGTGTTTCATCCAGACCAGTGTGGAAGCTGTGTTCTCCTCCCTCCACTCACCAAACAGGGAGCAATCTTGCGTTTACTTTCCTTGTCATAGACCCCAAAATTCAGCTGAGGTTGTACCTCTGTTTTTTCCAGGCTCAGAAACCGGCAGAGTTTTGAGGTGATCCGATCCCATTCCAGTGAGTATGAGCATCACAGGGGCTCCAGCATTGCAGGGGGCAGGTCCTGCATGCACACAATGGGGAGGAAGTAAAAACAGAGTCACCTTGAAACCATGAAATGTCATAGGACTGAGATTGTAAAAGCCACCTGAGATGCTCCTAGGCATGTGAATTCTGAGCTCTAGGAAAAGAATGTCCCTTTGCATTGAAAATAGATCACTAAAGCAGCGTCATCAAAGCGCAATCTCTTCTTAACTGGGGCTCTTCCAACAGCTGGTGGAGGCCTCCGCTGCACAGCAGAGCAGTGGAGCACAAATGTTTGGCCTCTGCTCCTGCAGCCGAAGAGCGAGGGGGGAAACTTTGTGCTTGTCCTGTGCAGCAAATGGTAAGCTTTCAAAGGGTGCAAGCTGCATTGCTCTCGCTCTTCGCTTTCCCACCTAAAAATCCATTTAAACGGTCCTCTGCCGAGGCCTCCACCACAGAATTCCCATTCCAATGGACTTTTAGGTGGGAAAATGACGAGTGAGAGCAATGCGGCTTGCACCCTTTGAAAGCTTACCATTCGATGCACAGGACAAGCACAAAGTTTCCCCTGCACAGACACCAGCTTTCCCTCCCTTTGTTTCCTTTTTGGCCATTTGTGAACTTTAAAAGAACGCGTTGGAAGTTATCTTGGGATGTGTTAGAAGAATATTGGCCAGTACCATGGGATCCTCTGTGTGGATGCTCTGTGTTCTTTGAAAAACCTGCTCCTACCAGGACCATTAACACCCTGTTTTGTTCCTGCTGCTAGCTATGACCCGAAGGCTGGAACAAGTTAAGGAACCTGAGAATTTATCAATAGTGAGGTAGGTAACAACCCCAAACAAACAAAATCTCACTGCAGAGCCAAGGCTGCTTAAGTTCAGCCAAGATATGCAAATGTTTTGGATTCGGGATTGGGCTCTGGACCATATAAATGTGCCTTGGGCTATACTGGTATAAGAATCACAGAATAGTTTGGGTTGGAGGGACCTTCAAAGCTCATCCAGTCCAACCCCCCTGCCATGTGCACTGACATCTTCAACTAGATCAGGTTGCTTCATCTATTGATGGTCAGTAGTGGGTTTAGGCTTTTTCTGGATTTTCTGCACTTTGGCTGCATTCTACTGGCAGCTATTTAACCTGAATCCAAGGAAATGAGCTGCGGCTGTACATAACAGGCACGCCATGGAAAAGAAGTGGCCATTTTTTGCTTATAAGCAGTTTGGCACAAGAAATCCCCTTCTCCCCATCACCAACCCCCTCCTGAACTCCATGACTGCAACAGCTCTGCAGCAATATTCAAGCACAGTTAATCCCATTTTGGGATTTGACTCCAAACTCTTCATCTCACATTGCTCGATGTGTATCCTGTTATAACCTTGCAGGCAGGTTTCACACATGGTCTTTCTGGCTTAGTCACTGCTGTGGTTTGTAACCCTGTTGCTGTTTGCTCAGACCTGGAATTTTAGCTCCTTTTTCCCTCTGCCAGGAAAACCACCACGGAGCTTGGTGCCACCTGTCACGCTGGATACGGTGAGCATCCCCCCAGGATGGGCGCTGGTGCGATGCTCTCCCCATCCACAGGGGAGCACCTACCACAGAATTCCTAAATAGGGATGTTGCAAATCCTGGCTCATTTGTGTAGGTGCCGGCTGGGAGCTCCCACTGAGAAGATGGAGCCTCTTTGAGGCTGGTTACTCACTGCCAGACCCAGGCAGGGCAATGGGGTGTTATCCCGAGAACAAGATGGGCGATGATAAAGCTCACTCTTGTTAGTAGCACCTACTCATGGTGCTGCGCAGTGATGCTGAGCAGGACCTAGCCTGGGTCAGAGTTGAAAATCCAGTGCTGAGCAGTCCTGGTTAGAGCCACAGGACGAGGTTATTCCAAGTATTGCCCCTGGCTATTCCAGTATCTGGGGCATCCAGCCCTGCAGCCGTGTCCCCTGGCCCCAGAGAGCTGAGTGGGGACAAAGCTGCTGATGCCAAAATGCTCAGTGGCTCCATCACTGAACTGCTCCCATTTGTCAGCCTGAGTGTAAGGCATCCCTCTGCTTTTCCCCAGGGAGCAGGGCTGAGTCCAGGTATCGGGATTTCCTGACAGGTAAATGCTACAGCCCAGGGGTCTGGGGAGGGAAGGTGATGGGAAGTTACAAGGATGGGAACTGATGGGAGCACACAGGCAGCCAATGCTGTAGCTGGGCTTGGTTAATGTAGTGATTGCATGTAAGACAACACGCTGACCCTAAGAGGATTACTGGTGCATGGGGCTGTGCTCTCCTTTCCCAAACCAGGGAGAATATTCCTGATCTCCCTGCCAGCTGGCAGGATCTGTTTGTGAGCCCTGGTTTTCTCAGGGCTTCAGGTGGATCAGGGCTGCCTCCCCCTGCTCCAGCCTCCTGGCTCTGTGTGAGGATGGTTTTGGGACTGTGCCAGGGACATCTGCTTTAGCTGTGCTAGGGGCATTTGTCCAGCTGTGCTTTGGGATGCTGGTTTGGGTCCATCCAGTGGTATCTGTGCTGATGGCAAACCCTTTGTGCTTGCAGAAGACTGCCTGCAAGGTGATGATGCCTATGTGTAAGTAGCTGCACCAGCATGATGGAGCAGAGCTGTACTGGTCCCAGTGCAGCCCTGCCTCTCTTCTAGCTCAGGCTGTGGGCAAGAGGAGCTAACTCTGGCTGCTCTTCCTGCAGGGAGCCCATATCTCTGGATTACTACAACAGTGCCACGTTCTTCACACCACCCAATGGTAAGGCCTCCATGTGAGTGAGATGGCTTTCTTCTCAGGCCACCAACCCTGCTGTCTGGTAGCTCAGGGAGCTCACAAGACTCTTCTTGTCCAGGTTCTATGTGTTATTGCTGTATGGCTTGAAGCAAGCATGGGTCCAGGAGTTCATTAACGGGTATAGTGAAGCTGTGGTGCTTGAAGGATGCCCAAGCACCAACCAGTCCATCTTTTGGCTATATCAGGACAGCCCAAGTTTATTCTTGGTTCTATCTGCACAAAACACTGTTCTTGGTCTGTTTCAGCACCAAATTATCCATCACAGCAAGAGCATTCAGGGTAGTGAGGCCGTTTCCCTCTTCTTAGCTCAGTCCTGTTTGCGTGAGCGGAGGCTGCAGCCCCACATGGTCTGGGCCAGATGCATGGGAAGGGGCACATTCTCATCCTGAAGCTTTTTGCCAAGGGAACACCTTCAAATATTTTGTGGGCTTGGTTTATGAAGCCGGTGAATGGAAGTGGGATGAAACACACTGCTCCATGCAAGTGCATCTTTACAAGGCAAATACTACATCTCTGCAATGTTCCCACCTCCCTGGGTACGCAGCACTTCCCTGTACTGACTCGGACACTGATCTGGTTTTATCTAAAATGAATTTCAAAGCAGGAATCCTATTTTTATATAAAGAGGCTGGGGGGGGCATGGGGGGATAGCACAAAAGAAAAAGAGATTAACAAAAAAATAGGAAAAATACCTTGCTTACCAAAATATTTACCTTATTTAAAAAAAAGGCTGGAGGGGGAGAAAGAGAAACTCGACTGTTATTCACATGAATGGGTTTGTATCCCTTATTACTTTTAATGCTTTTTCAGTGTCTGAGGGCTGCCTGGAGCCAATGCACATGCACGTGTGAAGCTGCTGCAGAGCTAGGCTGAGTGGCTCCTTTGGCTAATGCCCTCCCCTCCTGCCCAGCATGGTTGTAGACAGCAGAGCCCTCACCCCTCAGGGGCTGCCTGTCCTGGCTGAGCTCGGTGCTGCTTCCCTTCAGTGAGGATTTGGAGGAGCATTGATGGTCCCAGGGTGGGCTGCTGTGGTGCTTATGGGGTCTGTAAAGTTTCCCAACTTAGGGGCCATATCCACACCAAGTGCTGTGTGTCAGTGGTGGTGTTGGCATCAGCGGGTGCAGGTTTGGAGGTTAGCAGTATATAGTTCAGCTACTCACAGGCCCATCCAGGGCTGAAACAACCAGCAACAGAACAAAGGCATTGGGAGTGTTAAATTATTCCAAGCTGATTTTGGTTCCAGATCCTGTCAGATTTGATGTGCTTGGAATGGGGCTCAGTTTCCTTCCTAGAAACTAAGGACAAGCCCAAGAAGACTTCACAGTTGCAAACTTCATACTTGCCAGGAAGGAGAAACCCCTTCTGACTGCCAGCCTGGGCTGGGAACCTGGGGATTCACTCCTCACCTTCCTCTGTTCACCTTAGGGCTGCTGTAGGGCTGGTAATTATGCTTATTGGGTTTATTCCTGTCCATAGGGAAAGTCCTGGTGCTTCAGGACCAGCTTCCACTGCTTGCCCTTGGGTGACTCCATGCTGTTGGTGATGGTGCTCCCATGGTGCATCAATGACCCATGTGCTGGGAATGCCCCATCTCTGGGTCAGCACAGGCTGTCACAAAGACTGATGGGTTTTTAGCTATGTGTGTTTCTCTGTGGGAAACAGCCCTCTCCTGCAGGTGCTGAGGGATCTTCACCTACTCTTCCTTCTGTCCTTTGTCCCCTTCCCTTTCTTCTCTCCACTAGAAAAAGAGGAAGATTCCCATTCCTACCAAAACATCATCATTGGAGTGTCTCAGGGCTCTGACTCGGGTAGGTGCTGCTGTTGTGGTTCATGTGTGTCACACAAAGCTACCTGGGAGTGCAGGGGGAGGGTGACCTGCTCAGCTCAGGAAACCCTCCTCATTCACAGGCTCAGCTCTTCCTATTGTTGCCAGGGCTGCTGCAGGCACAAAGCAGACCTGAAGTGTTTCTGCTTGCTGCAGGAAGATGCATGTGATAATACTTAGGGGATGAGAGCTCATCTCCAACTGATTCCTTTGACTTGGAGGTTTCTGCAGCAGTTTGGGGTCTGCAGTGCTCCTCAAGGTTTTGAGTGTTGTTACAGCCAAGACTGATCACAGTTCTAGCCTCAGCTTGCCATGAGGGTTGTCACCATGTCCAGCCCAAGAAGCCTGCAGCCAGTGAACTGCTGGAGGGTGGCATTGGACCACAGTCAGCTTAAGGGCTTCCAGCTTCTGTCCTGGGATGTTGCAATCAGAATAGGAAGTCAATTTGGTTTCTGTCAGAGATTTAACACAACACTTTCTGCAGTGCTAAAGCCTACCCTGCTCCCACCAGAGGAATTAGGGGAGGCAGCAGCAGCAGGGACCAGCCTGATCCCATCTGTGCGTGCAGATACCCAGGCACGTGGTGGAGGCTGGAAAAGCAGTGAGGCAGCATCAGCAGATGTAGGGCAGAACTGCAGCTGCCTGGCTGGAAACAGCCACGGGCATGGGGCGGTAGAAGGGGGCTGTCACAGAGGCCCATTTTTAGTCCCTTTGCTGTTCAGCATCATTCTGTCCAAACTCTTCTTGGTCACAGATGATGCTGCAGACTACGAGAACAGCTCGGTGATACACACATGGCAACTCCATCAAGCAGAAGGTATGTTCCCAGAAATGGTCTGCTAAGCAGGGATGGGGCTCATGGGCACTTGAGCAGTACCATGCTCACAACAGTGCAGCCATTGCCTCCGTCTTATTTGCCCCCCCCAGTCATCCGTGCTTAACACATAAGGCGCTGTGCAAATGGCTACATGCACTTGTACTTGAATACTGCTGCGGTGGGATGTGGTGTTTCTAGGACTCAAAAGGCTACTCTGTAGGTAGCTGTGCCTAAATCCTGACCATGGGATGCTACAGGAGGATGTTGCTCTTGTTTTATACCCTCTTAGGTTTTGAAGTTGTGCTGGTGCAAGCTCAGCCTTGTAATCCCCTTTGGCAGAGAAATGTGCAGCATGCACATCCAGTGGGTCAGCCCAACACTGTCCTGCAGTAGTCAGGGGTTTGTATTTCTTAAGCTAACCTTTGAACAGCAGTTTAACGTGTGGCTTCCTGTGAAGCTTATTGGTAGTCTGTCCTGGGAGATAGTGGTGAACGTATACATGTATATATATGAGAGCTTTCTGTCTCTGGACTGGAAGCTGTGTAAGCCAAGTGATTTTTGTTATCCTGTTTGCACACTCTCTAAACTAAACCTAAGTCATCTCTTTTGGCTCTGAAAAGCTGTCTGTGCTCACTGCTTGCTGTGACCATTCTGAATCCCCTTCACGGAGACCTTGATGCTGATCTGAGGTTTCTTAGCCCAGGCACAAAGCCACATTGTCACCGAAGGCTAAACACTGGCAGAGCACAGAGCATGTCTATGGTGTGAATGTGTTTTTAGATCAAACCACTCACTGATCACTGCTTCCCATCCCTCACTTGCAGCTCTGCAGACAGAAAGCCTGGATGATGAGCCAGACTATGTCAACACAGCTCCTGCATCAGGCACTGCCCCACTGTCAAAGCAAAGGTAAAGGAGAGCCAGTGGTTGTTGTATTTACTTGGGGGTGGGAGGATTTGGTTTATGCCAAAGAGAGCTTGGTGGGAGCTTTGCCCCTTGCTGGCAGGGAAGACTAGCCATGAAACAGTGATAAAAGTGCTCTAATGGTAACTTTTATAAGCAGTTCTGCATCTATTCCTCTTCCACAGAGAGATTGTGAGGAGGGGGGGTTACATTTCTGTGTTAGCCATAGTGTGGCCCTGCTTTTTGCCCTGGAAAGAAAATGTAGCGGGCAGCAGAGTTAAAAAGTTGGAAGCTGGGATTAAAAGTCAATGGACTCACTATTTTCCCCCCCCTTCTCTTTTCAAGTACTCTGTGTAAAGCCTGAAGAAGTCCTTAGCTGAGCTGTAGGAACACATCAGTGAGCACACAGGGGGATTTCCATCCCTCAGAGGAATCTCTTCACCAAATTGTGCCCAACATCACGCTGAAGGTGCCACTAAAAGGAAGCAATGCTCTGCTTGAAGTCCCATGGAAGTCCAACTGCAAACCTGCAACTGGAGAAAGCACTCAATGGCCATGGGCCATTTCCCGTCTCATTTCCCTGCATGTCTACTGGAAGGAGGATGGCCATTCTGTGCGGTGTTTTCTCCTGTCAAGCATGAAATGAATGTTTAAATTGCCAAGCAGTAATGCAGCCAGCTACTTAATTTGTCAGGGTGACTCATGCATGATGGTATTAAGACACAGGGATTATGTTCTGCTTTAGTTCCTATGCTCTCCCACAGAAGCAGTTTCCTACAAGAGAGGAACTGGCAAGGCAGAGGTTGCTTTTACAACAGCAGTGGTTCTCTGGAGCTAAATGTCATACCAACCTGTTCACCAAAGAGTATTAAATCCCTGCATTATCCACAGCCTGTAATTCACAGTCTCCATGGCAGTTTTTCTTGTGTTTCGCTGTCTGGTTTATAACAATACAAAGACCCTGCAACAGCTGAGGTCACATCCACAGCTGCCAGCCAGAGAAACTGCACCAAGTCTTTTAGTAGTGCTGTAGGAACATCAGCCCTGAAACACAGTTCTTGTCTCTTGAGCCCTGATGCACAGATTTGGCACCCTCTTACCACTTATTTATTAAAGTTGAAAGGCCTCCAAAGAGAATGCAGTGGTTTATTATGGCTTGCTATGATGCAGATTTTGTCTGAGTGGTTGGGTAAGACAGAGATGGAAACACACGAAGATGTTAAGGTCCTTTCCAACTCTAACTATTCTGTGATTCTATGCCATGGAATGCTGCGTAGGATCTGATGGGGAGAAAACGTAGCTCCTTAAAAGCCGCCTTCTTTAAAATCAGTTCAGAAAACTGCTTCAGGAAGGGACACAGCTCACACACACTTCTTCAAGCCAGGTAAGAGTGAGCAGAGAAATGCAGCTAAGGGTGAACAGGCTCTGGAGAGGGAGAAGGGGATGTCAGCTGCTTCCTGCTGCAAACGACTTGGCTGTCTGTCTAGATCACGGGTGGCTAGTTTGTGCACTGGAACAGTGGGAAGGTTGGAGTCTGGCTTAGCAGAAGCCTTGTAGCTCCTACAAATGTATTTGTTCCTGTTTGCAGGGCCATGAGGTTGTCACCACTGGTTCATCCGTGGTGACTAACTCAGCAAGCAAAGAAGTTCCCACTTTTTCCATGAAGTGCTGCAGACAGTGGATTTTTTGCTGGAGGGGAAGGACAAGCTCTGTTTCCAGTGATGTGCAGTGATGTTACACCTACTGCTGATTCATCTCCTAACTGGAGGGAGCCATTAAATGATTAGGAGAAGATTAACAGCAGTAAAAGATCCTTGGCATCCTTTAATAGACCCAGCTAGAGAAGCTCCCAGAAAGTTCTAGCTGTTAGGTGGATACAACAGTACAAGGTTTACTGCCTTGCAAAGCAGGGACGTGGGTTACACTAAATATATTTTCCTGGTATAAGATTCCTCCATTGCCAAACCTGAGTTTGAAAGCTGTGGAGCCGAAGAAGGCAGGGCAGGAGCTGGGTATGCAGCATCTTCCCTTGTCTTACTGGGAGTCTGAGCAATTCCCCTCCTTGCATCCCTCCAGCCAGTTGTAGCCAGGGGTAAATCTGTTCTTAGCTTCGTTAAAGCTTCTCAAGTGCTTTCCAGCCAGTCACCTCATTATGCTGAATGATACCCAGGGGCTCTATGGGCTGTAAAGGAACTTTCATTGCACTGATTACAGTTGTGTTCTGAAAAACCTCATGGATTTTCTTTTCACTGGGCATTTGCATGTGAGTGTGTTCACTCACACTGTCCTTCCAGGATGTTTTAGGTGTGTGAGGATTTCTGGTGCTCAGCCACATCTGCCAGAGCCTGTTTTGTCTGAACATAATGCAAGGAGAGATGACATCTCCCCTGGGTGCATGTAGCACTCTCCTCACGCTAGGTAGGCAGCCAAGTGAGCAATTCACTTCCTGTTTTCAATTTAAGATGCATTAAAGAAGTAGTTTTGGCACTGCTGGTGCATCTCTTGAATGGAACTGGGGAACCTGAGCCAGCTGCTGGAAAGCAGAAGCTCTGCCCTCAGAGAGGGGGGTGAGCAGCCGCTTTTGGTAGAACAGACTGTGTTGGTGGCCTCTTGGGTTGATACTACTCTTCTTAGGAAAAGTATGATTATATGCCACAGTGCAGCAAAGGATTAGCCCAGAAGAGAGCTGGCTCCAAACCTGAGCTGTGAAATGCAGCTACTGAAATGGCCTCAAGTTGCACCAGAGGAGGTGTAGTTTGGATATTAGGAAAAATATCTTCACCTAAAGGGTTGTCAAGCACCAGAATAGGCTGCTCAGGGCAGTGATGGAGTTACCATACCTGGAGGGATTTAATGGACTTGTAGATGTGGTGCTGAGAGACAATTTAGTGGTGGGCTTGGCAGTGCTTGGGTAATGGTTGGACTCAATTTTAAAGGTCTTTTCTAACCAAAATGATTCTATGACTCTAACATAGTTGAGAAGAAAACCACTTACACCAGGTAGGAACAGACCCTGCACGTTTCTCACCCTTCTGCTGGCACCAGCACAGCAGAGCAGATGATGCCTGGGCAGGATTGTAAGTACATCCAGTGGGGCAAGACCCAGCCTTACGAGCCCTCCCAATACACCTTTGGGTATTTTATGAAACTCTGCAGTACCATTTCTTCTTTCCCTGTTAAGCCATGAAAATACTGAACTAGAGAGCGAAGACAGGGTAGGCTGGCTGTGATGTACAACCAGAGAAAAATGACTTGCTCTTTAAGTGTGCCTGATTTCAGTTTCTGCATCTGTAGAGAACTCAGCAGCTTAAGCCCCTTCATACTAAATTATTAGTCATGTATTTAACAGTGTTTGTGCTAGTAGTGACAATTCACTGGCTGAGAATCGAAAGGCAAATCCAGTAAATACCTAGTGAAGGAAAAATGCACTTCTGATTACTGCATCCATTATTCTAAGAGCTTCTTTTGGAACAAGCTCAAATGTGCCAGCACTTTAGCTGCCACTTAACTTGCACTTTGGTTTAAATAGGCTTGTCTTCAGGCTCTGTCAGAGGGACTGCAGAAAGTCTTGATGGGGCAACTTCTGATGCTACAAGCTCTTGCTGCCAAAACTCACTACTCCTGTGACTGAGTCAGAGAAAGGGAGGGTGCATGCAGCCTCTACCTTGGAGCAGGGGCTGGGCTTTGGGCTGAAGCCCAAAAATGACGCTGCAGAGATCAGTTTGGCAGTGACACAGTTGTGGCGTGGGCAATTCAGTATTTGGGGTGGAAAATGTCAACAGGATGAGTAGGGGGAAGTGCAGACACCCAAAACTTGTAGCTCTACTGTGTTCCGACTGTTGCAAGTAGAATGTGCTTAATTATATTAAGATGGCTCTGCTTGGAAACACGCATCTCGCATCTGATATGGAGGTGGTCAAATTCAACTTATATCTGCTTTCACTCTGCTTTTCATGCTTTATTGCTTGTCTGCACTGGCAAGGTGGTTTCCAAAACGGAACAGACAAGAAAGCATGATGCTGTAGCTTTTTGGTATGCTGAAACTATAGTGAAATGATGTTATCTAACATGGAAAAGCAAGAACAGAAAAGGACACTCACAGAGCATCCCAGAATTTGGTAAGTTTTTTAAAGACTGCTAAAGGAATATCAAAATATAGTAAGAAATGTGTAAAATTTCTCCTGTGTGTTTGGCAAAAGTCTCTTCCTTACCCACAGCCCATGAACATCACCCCAGGAGTGGCACTGCTCAGCATGCCTCAATTGTAACTTCATTAAATGTCTTGTTTTGTGCCAAAGTTTTCCTTCTTGGTCTCGGTAAGACCACTCCTGACCAGGCTCTAAGTGTAATCACTAACAACGCAATTCAGTCTTTGTTTCTCCTGCTGTTAGGTCTTTGTAGTGCTAACATCAGCAGTTTTGCTGAGTGCACCACAAACCTTATTGCTCTGGACTGTCACAGGCCTCTCTTCTACCTCAGTTATATAATGAAAGAGTTCTTGGGTTAAAGTACATGGTAAGGCTTTATTGGTCTAAATAAAAAAGTACAAAACATTTTTACAATAGAAGCTGGTTATTTGTTTGTGAGTCAGTAAAACTGAGGGACTCTCTGCTTGCAGGACACATGCAGAGCTGCTGACCTTGCACACCAGGCCTTCACTTTCTGGAACACAAGCTTCAGCTCAGTGATGTATCTAACTTGCTGCAGGGGCTGCAGTCTTCTGACACAGCCTTGCCAGCAGCCCAGCCATTTGTAAAAGTGAGTTCACCCCTTCTGCTATCTTCATATGAGTATACCCGATTTCCTGGTGATAAAGACATTGTAAAATTCTCTGTTTCCTCCCCCAGTCTACGTATAGTACAACTAATGGCTAAATAGAACATACCCCTTACTGCTAAGAGACCAACTTTAAGTCTTTCAGACTTCAGAGAAGTGCATCTTTTCTTGTAAAATAACTAGCATACCTTTGGGTTTTCTTTTAAATCAAAGCCTGTATTTCCCCACTCCCTTTATAAGAAGCAAGGTGCATACTTTTGAGTACAGGTTTTAAATATGAAGAGTGTTTCCATTACACCAGATTTACTATTTGTCAATTGGCTGTTAATATAATAGTATTATAGTTTAGTATTATCTATTTGACTACAATCAGCTATGAGCTTCAGGAAAGTTCTTAAGGAGTTATCTGAGGCTTTGACATACATAATAAATTCAGCCAGCATTACATTAATTCTAGCTGATCACTAAGGTGACTTTTGATACTTCTGTGGGTGGTCAGACATTAAACTTCATGTGACCATTCTTACCGACAAGCTGATGATGCAGAGTGGGAAAGAAAGCCGTGAGTTAAGAAAGACCTTTTTCACACTAATATATAGCAGATCTCAAACTGAAAAACCCTGAGGCTGCCCCTCAGGATCACATCCTCTTCTCAAGAAGGCCCAGAAGACCCCACCAGACCCCATGCTAACACTAGTGTGTTAGTACTAACCTTGATAAATTCCAGTTTCAGATATTCTGGCATTTGATAGGTTTTACACACACGGAAAACATTGCCAATCACATCTTCTGGAGCGTATCCAAGTCGCCACAGGTGGGCAAGAATCTGTGCAGGCAAGAATAATCCCTCATTTATCTGCAAAACTTCCCAGGTGAGTCAAGTCTATTCACTTTTGGAACAGCTGGATATTGCTACTGGAACTGTATGTACTGTTCATCAGATGATTTAACATCAACTGTTTAGCAAGTAATTTCAATACAAGTTGCTTTTTAGCTTGTTGGCTTACTCATCTGAACAAACCCCTGCATAAGAAAGGATTTAATTCACCACCCTATCTATGTGGCATTGCTCCTGTCTTAAAAAAACCAACCCATATTGTGAATTCTTCAATGGGAAACAAGAATTCTATAGAGAAAAAGTGTGTAAGCCAACACAAGGCCTGAAAACCAACCTTGTATGCTTCATCAATATTTGCATTGATGCAGTGTTGTATCATTTCTTTCACAAGCAGAGGATGAGGCTCATCACATACCTATATTGGAGAGAAATATTGGAAATATTGAAAAACTCTGCATTAAATCTCTGTTATTTTCACCAAGTTTGTATACAGTTGAAGTACCAAATCAAACACATTCTATAATACAGAATATGACTTTTCAGCCATCCTGCCACAGCAGACTCACGAGCACCTGAGTAATAGATTCAAAAGTTATCACTGAAGTTTCCCAGCAGTTATGTGATTTGTGTGCTTTGAGAGATCTGGAAAGCCATAGAGTCTCAGGCATGCCTGCCATCAGGGACTGCAAGAACATTTTTCCTTTTCAAAAGGCACATGCACTTTTTTTACAACCTAATGCTGTTGTTGCTACATGCACAGTGCTGTCTGCAAACTGGCAAAGTGCTTTTAAAGGCTTAGCTATCTGATGGTTGTTCTCACACAGCTGTAGTGCCAAAGTTCTAGCACCACTGGCTTCAGTATTACTAACCTTAAAGACATTTTCACTGTTTATAAAGCCAAATCCAGAATATGTGGACTGTAAGTTGTTTAATGCCTGTAAAAATAAAAACAAGACTTCATTTATTTTCTGAAGTGCTCTACTTCTCAATCCCCTCCTCAGGCTGAAACAGGTCAGATAATGATACCAAATAAGCAGTTTTCAATTAAGCAACAGAGCAAACCATAGATGTATGCAGACTTGTTTCTTGCCACAGATTTGGTATGCAGTTCCCACCAACCCAATTTTAAGGAGCAGATCCACTTTAAAACTTCACAAAATCAAATAGTTTAGTCACTTTTGTGCCACAGGTCACATCCTTTTTGCTTTACCTCTCCAAAGCTAAATCACTGAAAGACACAAATTCAAAGCGTTGGTTTTACTTTAAACAGAAGCCTTTCTTTTTCATTGCCTTTCTTCTTTACCTGTCTCATATCTCCCTGGGCTGTGAAGATAATGGCTTCTAGCCCATCATCTGTATATGGTACATCCTCTTTCTCAACAATTTTCAGCAGCCTTGCAAGGATTTGTGCGTCTGTCAGCTTGGTGTAACGCAGCACTGCACACCGGGACTGAATAGGTTCTAAGGACAGAGACATGTAATTAGAATTTCTCTCTTATTGCAACACTCTCCCCTCCCCCAAATCCATTTGTTTTCATCTTGGAAGAAGCTATCTCAGTTTCCAACTCTTCATTCATCTTCTCTTAAAGAAAAACATGTCAGCTCCAAATGAAATATTGCATGTCCTTAAGCATAAACAATTGTTATAGTTCTTCACTTGAGCCCAAATGTGCTACTTGAGTTTTCACAGACGTGTCCCAATATATATGAAGCTCAGCTCCTGGTTTTCTGAATATATATGTTTATCATGTTATTTTGACAGCTAAATAAGAAAAGTCTAAAGGTCTATGATATGTTAGCATATAGGCAAATGTAAAGATTATGTTTCAAGAAGGACAATAAAAGGAGTTCCATACCCAGTAAACAATACATCAAACACCTTAAACTGTAGCAGAGCTGGATGGAGATCAAGCCCCAAGTATGAGAAATCTACTGTGGTCATGCACAGCACTACCCATCAAAAGCAGTTGTTCAGAAGGTTCACTGCATAAATACACTCTTCTTTGATTACTGGAGGTACAGATGGGTTGATTTTCCAGAAGTACCATAGTTTCTTGTAATGAGCAGGACCAAAGTATGTCTGAAAACTGCTTTGGAAGTCAGCGACCAGTACAGAGAACATGCAACAAAACACCCAAGGACTAGCAGCATGTTACCTATGATTTTGTCAGAGGCATTGCAGGCAAGAGCAAAGCGTGTTGTTTTGGAGTATATTTCCATAGTTCTTCTCAGTGCTTGCTGTGCTCCATCTGTCATGCTGGGGGAGAAAAGGAGTTAGGACAGATTCTGCCCTTTACTAACTTATAGGTGCAGCCTAATCACTATTTTTATACAAGCATCAGAGTTTACTGATATTAAACAGTGCTTTATAAATTAGCTGATATTCTGCCTTGATCAATTAAGCAGCTTTTGGTAGTCATGTGAACAAATCACTCCGTAGTGCAGGTCGTCACCGAGACCTCTACAAAACACACATGCAATACTTAGTATCTCCCTTAAACCAACGATCTCTGCTTGATATGAATAATCTCTTAACAACACTGTTCAGTGCATATTTATTTCCTAACAGATTGGTTTTGATAGCCTGATAGAAGCACCCAAGACAGCAACACTGCAGACAGAACAGATGCAACCCATTCACGTCAGAGCTGAGGTCCAGAACAAAACAACATACCTGTCTGCTTCATCTAGGATGATTATTTTATGCCGACCTTTTGGAAGAGTGACCTTTTGCTGGGCAAACATTTTGATTTTGTTTCTCACAACATCAATGCCTCTGGAACAATAAATCATGATCAGTTGGATGAAATTACGTAGAAGATTTTATTCAGCAGCCACAGTGGCTGAAGGGCTCCTGAGCTCCCTGTTCTCCCACTGTTTGCTCCTGCCCCTTCAGCTGTGCCAGTGTAACTGCTGTGAAACCACGTTGTAAGCCAGATTCCCTAATGGATTCAGATTTAAACACCAATAATCCTCATTTTTGAAGGTTTTGAAAAAGTAATTTAATAGTAGCAGTACATATATCAGTAACCTTACTGGCAGTACTGCCAAGAAATGACTTATGTTTCGGAAATGGTAGGGGTAATAAATGAACAAGGTCAGAAGAACTTAAGACAGTTCTGGCAGTATTTCACACAGCTACATCCAAGGACCCAGCTGTAACTCAGAACAGCTTAAGAAACTTATCCATGGCCATGCTCAAGGCAAGGAGCAACCTGAGGTCTACTGGAAGGTGTCCCAGCCCATGGCAGGGGGTTGGAAATGAATGGGCTTTAAAGTCCCTTCCAACACAAACCATTCTATGAGTCCAAGAAAACCAGCTGGACAGACAGCATCATATTAGCACAACATGGACACTTTTCTAGGTAGAATCCCATCAAAGACTTTTAAAAATAAAGAATTTCAGTATAAATAAGTTGCTCATTTTTTAGGAGGATCTTCATGAATGCGGGAGAAAGATTAGCTCTTTAAATTCAAGAAAACAGTACCATTATGGATTCTGCTCTCTACCTGTTTAGGTTTTTGTATATAAAAGCATCTATCAAGTTTGTGAAACATCAGTTGAGAATATCTATATTCATAAGTGGACACCAAAGATTGCCCCGCTTCTAGCTGGAAAACCTGCACTGAAATAAGTGCTAGAGGCCTTACTACAGCAACCAAGCTGGCATGAGTTCAAACATAAAAATGGGTATTTGCTTCTCCATTAAAAGTTTGATAAGTTTTATTTATTCTCACCTGTCATTGGAGGCATTCAGCTCCAAAACAGCATCCTTTAATGCAGGACCAAGCAGAGCACGAGCCAAGCAGAGGATACTGGTGGTTTTACCTGTTCCTGGGGGACCCTAGAAATGCAACAATGCAGCAATTGCTGGTAAGTTTAATGTCATTGTATAAGCTGTACTCTCTACAGTGCTCCCCAGACGTGAAAACAGCTGCAGCAGAGGAACTGCAGAGAGAACATCAGACTAGAGCCTGCCTGAGTTCATGATCCTGCCTCCAGCAGAGGACAGAAACACAAGGCATGGTTCAATAGGCACCTGAGGGCCAAGCTGTTTTTTAACAGCAGGTTGTTTACTTGTGTATACTGCCAAGAACACTGCTCCATGACTGTGCAATCAACATCCCTCTTACCAATACATTCAGGAACAACACAAATCCATACTGAGAGGCTCCCGCAGCTAGATTTCCAAACCAGGGCCAACACAGTGAAATACAGTACAAGACAGCAACACTTACAGCAATTATAATATTTGGTACATTCCCCTCTTTTGCAAAGACCTGTGAAAGAATGATAATAAGAAATTACATGAGAATAAAGAAGAAATAGAAATGAAAGGAACAGATCCAATTCTGTTCTATTTTAAGCATGGAAACATGCTGCTTTTTTTCCCCTTCTGTTTTCATATTTCTTAACGTCACTGCTTTTGTGTTTAGGACCTTTTTTTTTTAATTGAACCATTAGAAGTCAGTCCCTAGAATAATATGGAAAAACTTAAATGCACTTAGTCCCTCAGGCCTTTAGTACTTTTGCCCTTCCTTTGCATCTGTTTTAATTATATGCTTGCTGGCATAAGCTTTCTGTTAACAAACACGGTGTTCACAAACTGATTTGTCATGGAAAATATTTTTCTTGCAGAAAAAAAACACTGTCTGTTTCTTTCTGTTATTATACAAATGATATATATTATAGATATAAATTATATAAATCATATATAATAAATTATATATTATTCATTGAAACAATATTATTATAACTGCTGCAAATTTTCTAAGTTTTATCAAAACAGGGTCAATTTAAGCAACAGCCCAACTTCAGAAGGCGTATTTCCTTAGGACTCCAATCAAAAATGTCCTAAATGTGTAATTTCTTAAGTAAATCAGAAAGTTTTTTTCCCACATGCTCAAGTAGGGATGTAAAAACACAAAAGTGCTTTTACTGGTCTATGGATTTATGCAGAATTATCTTTTCTGAGCTAAGCCATAAAACATAAGGAGACTGATACACACCTCCAGCCTGCTCACAGTATCTTCATTTCCAACTATTTCACGTAATTTCATGGGTCTGTATTTTTCCACCCTGTAAAAATAAAACCCTGCACACTTCAGCACACCTAATAAAGCTTTAGTAGTGCTTTGCACTGACAGAAAAGGAGGGTTATGTCAAGATAGTTAAGTTAGATAATATAGTTAAGATTATGGCTTTAAGCTCAAAGACAGTAGATTTATGTGACCTCTTTAGGCAGAAGCTCTTCCCTGTGAGGGTGCTGAGGCGCTGGCACAGGGTGCCCAGAGAAGCTGTGGCTGCCCCATCCCTGGCAGTGCTCAAGGCCAGGTTGGACACAGGGGCTTGGAGCAACCTGCTCTAGTGGAAGGGGTCCCTGCCTGTGGCAGGGGTTGGAACTGGATGAGCTTTAAGGCCCCTTCCAACTCAAACCAGTCTGGGATTCTATGACAGCCTAGGGCAAAGTTGACTTTATGTGTCTTCAGTGCAAATGTTGCAGGGTCTCCCCTAGCTGCAAAGCACAGCGTTTCACAAACATGAATTCCTGAAAGGTTGTTTTACTCCCATTATTATTAAAAAGGAAGAGAAAAACAGCTCGACACGAGTTTGGCGCCTCAGTCCCACACGAGGGATAAGCGGAGATGCCGCCTTGTGTGGTCTGTCACGACTAGCACAAGGCAGGGCTGAACAGGCTCCATGGGACCTCTCGCTTTAAACCACATGCTGCCTGCTACGGGCCTGGGCAGGTTACCGAGTGCAGCAGAGCTTTCACCGCTGCATGGGGTCCCCATTGCCGAGCCAGACCCCGCTCCCGCATCCCCAGGGAAGGCCCCAAGCACCAGGGCCTGCCTGGGCCCGGGGCCGGCCTCAGCGATTCTCTCAGCAGGCAGGCCCCAAGGAGCACCGCGAACCCCCGCCTTCCCGCCGACGACACGCACCGCCCCCCTCTCACCCCATAGGCTATTCGTCGCCAGGCCCCGCCTTCCGCCACGCTCTGCACCAATGGCAGCCCGCCCTTGGCCCTGCCGCCCGCTCTTGGCGCCTGTCACAGGCTCAATGGCTGCCAGTGGCCGTCACGCCAGGTGTGCTGCCGCTCACCAGGGCAGGTCATGGTGGCCGCTGCCGGCTGAGGCGGCTCCCGGGGCGTCGGACGAGCTCCGCTTCTCGCTTGCCGAGGGCCCGGCCTCCTCGTCCTCCGCGGTCTTCACCTCCATGGCGGCAGCAGCAGCTTCGCCTGGGCCGGCCCTTGCTTCCCTTCCGCCTCCCTGAGGGGTGGGCCGCTCTTGCGGGCCCGCCTCTCGCGGGGCGGGATGGCAAAGGCCGCCTCGGGGCGGGCTGGAGTTTGTGCCCTACCGTCTGGTTAAGGTAATGTATAAAAACAGCGGTATGTTTGCACTTGACGAGTTTAAGCCGTTGTTTGTTCTTTTGGCTGCCTTTATTTCCCCTATAAAATGAAAAAAAAAAATCATTGCAAAACACTCTAAGTAGATATGGGTTTGTGTAGTTCTAGTGCTGTTTATCAAACATACATGTTCCTTTTCCACCTAAGTAAAGGCCAGTAATTGTCTTTTAGGCAAGGTAGGTAACATGTTCGAATTTCGTTACCCCCAGACTGTTGGTTTCAGGAGTTACTGGCCCCTTGGTACATCTTTAAGCTTTGCTTATGCTCCAGATAACCAATTATATTTGTGTTAGGTCAGTGAGCAGAGGATCTGTCCTTCAGTCATGGCTCTGATTCCTTGGGGAGTGTTCCTAATTTAAGATCGGTATGAGGCAGGAACTCAGAATTGAGCATATTTGAAGCCCTGTGTGAGGGGTGATGCTTTATAGGGTACCTGCCACTTCCCACAACGTTAGCATTCCAGTGTTGCTGTCAGTGCGGGTTGGGGTTTTGAGGTTGGCCTGTGAGCATTGGTGGATGAGAGCATTGCCTTCAGCCTGTAGAACGGGTTCTACCTGTAGCCTGACAGTGTGGAGTTTCTCACAATGCTCTTAAACTCTGGAGGGTGAAGTTTCTGTTATGCAAAGTTCAGTTTCATAGCTGAGTTTGTACGTAGGCAAGTCAGTGCTTTAGTCTTGTTTTGCATATTTATTTCTATGAATAGCTGTACATTGTTCCTACTGGTTTTAGAATAAGCATTATGTAAGAGTGAAATTGTAAGTGGACTGCAGCCTTTACTTGTCTGGCTGAATTAACTATGGATTAACTTTGCCTTCATTGGAGGTAAAGTAGAAAATTAACTAACACTGCAATTATGTGGCATGTGAGGGTGAGACAGTTGCCTGGTTTTTTTTCAGTACTCAGACTCTAGCACACATACCAGAGGAATACATTGTGCCTGTAACGCCTCAAACTCACTGTGTTAATCTTGCCTTTGGATTTAACTTAACTGCAGTTGCAGCAGAACCCTACATGAGACAGTGAAATACTGCAGCTGCAGCACACAGCACTGCTGCTCATTACAGTCTGTCAGCACAGCACACTGGACACGCTTTGGTTTTTTGCCAGATTAAACAGTTGTTACGCTGCTTAGGAAGTACCGGCCTGTAGATAAGATATAATTTTCCTGGCCAGCATTAATTCTCCCACTATATGTGTAGGATTGCTGCAGATAAGCACCCAAAGGACAAGTACGAAAGGGCTATTCTTGTGAATTGTTGCAGAGAGCCCGATGACAGATTTTGTGATACGTTCCTGCTAATCAGTTGCAGTAGGTGGTTTTTTGGAGCATGGTCTTTTTCCTTGTGTAGGCAGTAACTTCTTGCAGTGGTTCTGGCATTTACCAAACATAGAACAAGTATTTATTGAAGGCACAGCAATGTTGATATTGATGTGGGGCAGATGGATGGGCAGACATCAGCTGAAAGTCTTAAAACTCTTCTGTCCCAAAATCAGAACTGCTTTTATTATTGTAATCTGTGTGCTGAGGTCACAGGATACATCCAGGATAAAATGAATTCCAAATTCAGTGCTGAAATGGCAGAACTCTTTTGATGTGTCATCAGCAGTGCTCAAATACACATGCATGCAGATGGACTGGATTATCCTGAAAGACGAATAATCCTGAATGTAAGATTATTCTTTCTGAGCTGTCTCCCTCCTACCCCAAAAGATATATAGAAAAAGCTTACTAAGTATTTGTAATCAGTGTAGAGTACATTTAAAGACTTTTTTTTCTCTCATGATTTACTTAGCAAGGGGAATGTTCCTTTTGAGTGTATTCAAACAGCATCTACTACTAGTTATGGAGATTGCCATCAGAGAAATAAATCGTGATGCTGTGATCATCCCAGGAGCGATGTAGTCCCAGCTGAATGTGCTCCATGTAGGGAATATGTCCTTTAAAGACCACATGGAGGCTCTTCTTAGCTCAGCTCCAGTCAAGGGCTCATGGTCTAGCCTTTACAGGGAAACTGAAGCTCAATGCAACAGGTTTTGTCCGTGGGTTGGGTAAATGCAGAAGTTGTGGCAAAATAATGGCTGGTTTGCATGCTGTGGTTGGTGAAACTGAGGGTAGCTTGTTTTGAGCTTGAACAAGAAGTTAAAATCAGTGAAGACATTAAAAGCGAGGCAGTAGTTGAAGGCAGCGAAGAGCAAGGGTGATGCATTTATGATGAGCATGTGAGGTGTAAAATCCAGAAGGCAATAGAAATAAAGCACAAGAGAGGAAACTGGGCATTCATTAGTGAAAAGTATGTATCTGTACTGCATATTCAGTACGGATAGGTAATCAAAAATTCCTTACATACAGTGGTTTTGGGAGGGAGGGGAGAACTGTTCAGTATTCAAGGTCAGTTTGCTTTTGGGTTAAACCTGTGAGTTCAGCTTACCATTGTTGTTAGGGCTGACACTAATATGCATTATCCAGCAGGTCTAGAAGACCAGGGGCTAAGATCTTAAATTACAGTGTTAAGAGAAGCACAAAGCTCTTTGGCTGTCCATGCCCTGTCCTTGCCAGCCCTGCAGTTGCAGTTAAACCTGTCACCTCCTATTGCAGTGTGCTGTTATTCAGCAGACACAAGTAGGTCATGTAGCACAGATGGTCTTGCTGCCAGGGAAATGCGGAGCCCACAGTCCCTTCTGAGGTTGTTCCTTGTTCACACTCTCTGCCTTTCACACAGTTAGGTTGGAGATGGTGGGGTGAATTCTGATGCTACAGACCATTTCCTCTTTCATTCACTGAGGGTGAACACATAAAGCAAAGCTGTACAAATACCAGGAGTGAAAGTAGGGGTGAGGTAGTCAATGGGAGGCTGGATTGGTGCTTTATGAAATAAGGCATCACTATATTAGGTGGTTTTGCGTGCTTGATGTGTCTGCACCCAGTCTGGAAGGGTCTCTGGTTCCTACACAGCTGCTTGAGCTACTTGAGCTCTAGTACAAACCAGGGGTGACACTGTCAGTATATGTAAAGTATTAATTTGTTCTTGTAGCATCCATCCATTCTCCATATGGTTATCTGTAGAATGTCCTCCAGGGGTACAGTTGTCCTGATCTGAGCTAATGTTATATGTGCCATTTATTGTTTTTTTCCCCTAAATATAATAGCTCTCTGTAAATATAATCCACCCTCCACCAGCACACTGCCACCTCAGAGTTTCTTTCCCCATCCACTGCCTCATCTTTTCTTTCCTGTTAGCAGCTCCATAGCTGCAGAGGCAGTGGCAGCCCACCAGAACACTCTGGGTAAATACAGCTTTACTTCTGTCTGCCCTGTTACCAGAGCACTTTTATTTATGGCATCTCATTGCTTTTTTACATTTGCATTAAATACCTTTAAATGTTTGGTTTTTTTTTTAATGCTGTCACAAGGAATTCTCAGGAGCACACCAGCTTAGTCTGCAGTTAGGAAATCCATACTGCTAGAAGCAAGGCGAGTCACAGACTGGAAACTGTAGTGATGGGAAGATCAGTTTCAGCTTATTGCTACCAGGAGACTCTAATGTTGCCTATATTTCCAATTCTTTTCTACAAGCACCTGAAAATACTTAGGAGACTGGATTTAGATCACAGCAGTTTTAAGCCAGAGAAGCTTTATTGTTATTTTTATGCATGTGTTGAGGAACAGATTAGAATTTGTCCAGTACTTTACACTAGGTTACAAGAACCGAATCTGGGAGCAGTGACCTGCTGATCCTCATCTCCTGCCCTTTGGCCGCTTAAGACTCACAACGAAATTGAAATTTCATTTCTTTGAGGTTTTTTTAAGTACATAATAGAGAACAAGTGACCAGTAGAAGCCCAGACGTGTGGTTACAGCTTTAGACAGTAGAGGGAGTATGGACACTTGTGTTAAAAGCCACATAGGGTCACCCGTGAACAGCCAAGAGAATAGACTTTCTCCTAGAATTCTCTTTTGCCTGCAAAAAAGAAAAGGTGAATCCTTGAAGCATAAATCTTTCTAGATGCCAGAATGCAGCTGTTGGCTACGAACACTTGATAAAGCTGAAGGTGTGGGAGAGAGGCATGATCCTTTGTGCTTGTCATGCTTTTCTCCATGTAGCAAGCACCCTGAGCACTCAGTTGCTTGCATCCACAGCTTGGGGCTGGTGTGGGGCTGTACAGTGCCTTTCCTCCGTCAAGTCAGGATCTTGTCACCAACAGTGACTGTAGCAGGGCTCTGTTTGCACAAGTGGCTGCCTCCATGGGCTACCCCTTTTACTGGTGAAGCTGTGAAGTGATTGTGTGCATGACTTCTGCTGCCAAATGTAGATGTTAAGAGCATCCTGCAGCAGCAAATGCCTTGCTGGGACTCCCTTGCATAAAAGGACGGATCTTGATGAAGAAAAACCTGCAGTGCAGGAGAAAACTCCCACCAACTTGAGTAAAACTAGGATTTAATTTAGGGACAGATTTTAGGGGGTTTTGATGATCTTAAAATTTCATTCTGTAGCAGTAATTTTAGGTAATGCTTGCACTGATGAAGAATTCTTTCTTTCTCCCCTCACTGCTCTGCCATAAAAAGCACCTTATATATTCATTTATTTTTTATCTAATCACACCACATGCCATTATTACTCCATATGTTTTACTGCCACCCAGGAAAGCTTTGCATATAAAACATTGGCATTATTAAGTGAATGTTGTCTGCTTCTTCCCAAGGCACATTTTTCTGCTGCTCCTGATGTGTGGGTTCCCCCCTACCCTTCATTCTCACTGCTCTGCTATGACTTGTTTCTCATTTGCTCAGCCCTGCAGGGATGATATTTGAGGGGTAATATTCATTAGACAGGAATTAAAACAATGAAGGATCGATATTAATGTAAATGCTACATTTCTTCTGTGATATTTTTCAAGACAAAAAACTTCCCCTGCATGTGTCCTCTTTTAGGAAGTCTGTCAGAAATAATAGGTAGCTTCTTTCTTTCCCTGCAGATTCCAGAAATATGCAGGGAGTTGAAGCTTCTTGGAAAGGTCTTGCTATCGTGTCCTGAGTTCAGGAACAGCCAGCCCTGATGGTGAGGTATATGGAATAAGAACAGCCAGTGCTGTGTATTAAGTTTGAGCAGTGAGGAGATGGATGGTTGGAATTAGAGTTTACAGGACACTTCCCTGTCTCCAGTTAGTGGCTGACATGACATCTGCAGCTTCACATTGGTCTTCTCAGGAAAGTGAAGGATTGCATGAGGTTGTTTTCTCTAGTGATATTAAGAGTGGTCTTTGTTACTGGGAGCAATTGGAAATGGAAGCGGGCTGTCTGGCTATATGGAAAGACAAGATCTCTTGTGTGTGTGTCCTGATCTGAAGTGTGTTCCTATCTTGAAGAAACAAGCAGAAGTTCCGTTAGGGTAACATAGGTTTTGGATGAGAGAGGAGAGTGGAAAGTGGGAAGAGAGATGACCCCAGCCTTTTCCATAATCTGTTGCTCTGAGTTCTTCAGGTAAAGAGCAGCCTCTCCATACCAAACCTCAGAGGGATCCTAGCTGAGTTTGATCCCTGCTGCACTGGGTCACCACCCAGGATATGCAGGGTGGGGTTTGCCCTCCTTCCTCCCATGGCAGGAAGGCTGGTAGGAAGGGCGCTTTCACGCTTCCATCCTTCACCCACGCCTCCCTTTCATGATGTCCTGGACACTCTCCAGTTTGTAACCGAGTGTCCTCAAGATATATTTACTTCCTGTTTTCTTCCTTTGACCTCCAGAGGCCTTGTTCTTCATGAATAAAAGATGAGCTGTTCTCTTGGAGCCACGGAGGGAGGACACCACTGCCAGTTGGTGTGGCCATTGCTCTTTATTGCTGTGGTTGCTGATGCCTCCGTCCTTGTAGGCAGGGAGACTGGAAACAGCTCCAGGGTTTTTAGCCCGGTGACTGGTTCCAGTGTGAACTGTGCTGTTTGGAGCCAGTCTTGAGGCAGAGCTGGCTGTGTAATACCTTGTTTCAAGTGGTTTGTAACTGAGGAATTTCAGTGTTTGAGTTTGAACTGAAATTACCCACGATTTATCTTTCACTCAGTGCACATCACTGGATGGTGTTCAGTTTTCAGTCCCTTGTGACCAGTGGGTATTTCCCTGGTGTTCTCCCCTTCCCCCTTTTTTTTACTTATCCAGATGAATGTAGAGTTGTACAGTCACTTGTTTTAGCTGAATCACAGCTTGATTCCCACAGTTTATCAGGATTGTTTTGCATTAGCTTAATTTTTCTGCTTTTCTTGCAGCTTGTCTTGTCCTGGCATCTTGTTCAGATTTAATAGACATGATATGCAAATAATAATGTTAAATAATAGCATTTATCCTCTTAGTGACAGTGCTTGTGCTCCCATACTTCAAAGACAGAACTAAATGGATGAGGTAAAGGGGTGTCAAATGGCACTTTCTTAAACATGAGTGAATAGGAAGGTGTTGTTTACCCATGAAAGTGTTTAGTATGTTCTTCCTGGGATTTGGGAACTCTTGTTTCGCTAAACACCATTTTTCCTGGAGATTTCCAGTTTGCCGAACAAAGCTTTTCATGCCGGTATTGCTTTTGACTGTTAGACTGGTACCAGAGCTGAGAACAGCAGCTGGTTGCTACAGCATTCCCTCTCAATCATTCTCTTAACATAGCCTGGATTCAGTATTCCTCCCAGCCTAGAACAGGCCAGTTTGCTAGATATAAATGTGCTTTTATAATAAGGATGAAGCTTTCCAATTCTGCATGTATGCTTACTAGTGATATTTTGATAGCATCTTTAAGTGAATGATTAAAAACTTCATTCATCCAGGCAGCACATGTGCTGGTGAAAAGATAACTGCCAGTATACTGGTGGTGAAACTGAAACAGGGTGGTTTTAAATGTCTTGCCCAAGAACAGAGAGTTTTGGCCTAGAATGTGGCCTTTGCCCAATGTATTGAATACAACAGACTTTTTCCTCTCACTACTTACACAATTACATTTGTGCAGGTTTTAGGCATGTTAAGGAACATATCTATATGCAAGTATTTACATGTTTGTACATGCAGGGCATGTATGACACTCTGTAGGTTTATTTGGTTAAATACAAATAGACCAGTAGCTTACAAAAACATCTTATACATTAAAAAATAGTAATTTAAACCCCTAAACCTGAAACATAGATTCCCCCACCCTTACAATGGTTATTTGGTGGTTATTTGGTTACATCACCCACTTCTCTGGGTATTAAATGAATCAAATGCAGTTGTTTAAGTTATTTGTTCAGTACTTCAGTTGTTATTAAAGTAAGACACTGTTTATTGCTGCACTATAGGAAGATTCTTAATGAGGTAAGTTGCTTCAGAAGCAGATAGGGCTGTATCAATTGAGTAGGCCATAAGTCCCCTGTGACTATAGTGTTCTTCAGAGACAGCCCTCTTTGATTAGTGAATTCCTAGTTAACAGTCTTCTGAAGTGCATACTGACATCAGATGATGAAGGTGCTGGAAGGCCAGAAAATCTCATGCACTGTCATTAGGGTGAAAAGAAGCTGGGCTTGAGCTGTTGGCTCTCTCTGCCTCTCAGGAGTTCATCTCCTGTAAATAGATGATACAATAATATAAATGCCACCTGCACTCAATACCTCAGCTTAGGAGATGTGTTGGAGTGGAATAAAGACAGAGCTGCAAACATAATCTTTGTTGTAAAATGAATATATAGCAGCTATACAAAAGGGTTTGATTCTATGGTTTCTCAGGGAGGTGCTTCATTGGGCTTAACTGTTAGTGGATGGGAAGATTTGATACAATAAAAGCAGAATACAGCAAAATGTTTGTGAACATCTCTTGTTTTAGTGTATTGTAATATACACAACTGTGCTTAGTAAATGTCATCTCAAAATGGAAATATTATTATTGCTTATTGAAAATAACCTCACTATAAAGTGCTACAGAATGTCATGTGCATACAGATGCACACTGAGTGAAAGCAGTACAGATGAACTAGACACACCTCATCAGGTGTAAATTGTAGGTTATAACCTGGTTTACTAGAACTAGAATTTTATGGAAATGAATGATTGAAAAGACATCTCAGCTGCCAGAAATAATCTTTATTTCCCCAGTACATCAGTCAGTGTAACCTTGAGCAAGGCTTTTGACTTTATGCAGCTGAAAAGAGGATGAAAGACAGGAATAGAATTGGAAAAATCTGTAAAGTGGATCTTTCTTGAAGAAACAAAGGCTTTACAAACTAAGAGCTTAGTACTCTAATGGCATCCCATTTTACCTGTGTTCTGCTGCCTCAAAACAATATAATGCAGGGAAGGGCCTGATCCCGATGGGGGCTGTGCACCTGCAAGCCACAGTACAACAGTGATAAGGAGTTCACTTTCATGATCTGTCTGAATTTCTGAATTTCTTTCATGATCTGTCTGAATTTCTGATCTAATTTCATGGGACTTGCTCCCACACGTGAAGTTAAACCTGCGCTTAAGACTTTTGTTAAACTGGGGCCTCAAACTGGGGCCCATCCCATCAAACTGGGAGCACAATGTGCTTCCCAGCACGGGGTGCTTGGATGTGTTCTCATTGCAATGGGTGGCAGACTTCATCTTTCTCAAATGGCTGCTGTAGGCTAGAGGGTTGTGGAGGTGCAAAATGATTGCAAATCATCTTGCACTGCAAAGAGCAGCTTCCAGCAGAGCTGGGTGTCAGCCCAGCCCAGTTGAGCCCATGGCTTTGGTAGTCTGCAGGCAGAGTTCCCATGAAAACAAATGCCAAAGTGGTTGTGGGGCAGGTCTTGTTTTGTGTTGGGAATGACACCTACCTCCTTCAAGCCACACTGGTACAGGGGCAATATTTCACCCTTTCACTCTTCGGTCTGCTTCTGTGATACAGAGTTGCAATATTTTTGATGCATGGCACACCTCTCAAAACAATACAGTCTCAAGGCAGCAGTGATGGAGTGAATCCAACAAGGTTCTTGTTTCATCTGCTGCCCAGATCGACCTGCTTATGTACTTGTAAGTCTAGCAGGTACACAAAGTGATCTATAAATGTAGCAATATGGGGGGTTTGGCAGTGTGGGGATAGGGAGAATGAAACTGTCCTGCAAATTTGACATGATGTTTACAGGGGTTAAGATCTTATATCCTCTTTATCTCTCATGGAAACAACTGAGAGCAGAACCCTGCATTACAAATCCCCTTGGCTGTTCTTCCCCACATCAGTCACAGCAGCCCTGTGAAGCGGGAACTGCATGAGCTGGGATTGTAAGGGGGGAAATCAAGACTTAGATCCTTAGCTATTGGGACCTGAAGGTCACTGCAGTATGTCATCCTCAAGGCAATTTTCTCTGGAACTGCAATATGGTCATGGCTTTGTTTTACAACCTTGATGTCACAAAGGATTGCTAATCTCTTAAAACAAGCCCACTTGCAAAAAAACCAAACCAAACCAATCGAGCAACAAGATTTGATAAATTGTTAGGGGGGGTTTTGGGGTCAGTATTTATAGTCTGCTTAAATATCATAGCTTTTGGTATGGCACGGAGGTATAGATGAGAGTGGGTGGGTTTCTGACGTACTTGCCTGCATACAGGGAAATGAATTTTCAGTCTGTTGGGAGGGCAGCTGTTTCCATGACATTTTAAGCCCAGTTTGCATACGTCGTCATATCTTTTCTTTAGCTCTACATACAGTTTGCATGCCAGATGGGTGTGCCACAGCTTAATTCATATTTTTAAGTGGTTTTCACAAAAAATTCTCTTTATTATTAATTTCTTATTTACTTTCTTCAATAAATATCTCAGTAATCTGCTGTTTCTCTTCTTTTGCTACAAGCATCTTTAGATGTATTGCAGAGAATATAAAATGAAAGGTCCAGGCAAATTACCTACTGGAACAGACCAGAAGCAAGTTCAAGTGAACATCGCCTCTAGGAAGCTGACGGTTATCACAGGCTCGAAGAAAACAGAGTCAAGCCTTAAGGGTAATGCCAAACAATTATAGAATCAGTTCAAAGGTGTTTATTTTTCATCAAGAGTTAAGGATTGTTTCATACTTTCTTATTCTAATTAGAATTAGCATAGATACTACTGCAATATAATTATCTTAATTACCTTTACTAGATTCTGGCATTGAGTTCCAGAGGTTCATTTACCTTAATTGTAGTTTTCCATTTGTTAACTTTATGTTTGTTGCCACACTCCTCAGATTTTTTTTCTTCTAAAGAGGGTAAAAGAATACAAAATGTATCTCCTTTCTTTCTTTTCTACCTTCACAGCTAACACATTGGCATTGTCTACCAGCCAAATCCAAGATGTATATAATACATTTGCCTTGTCTGGAGTGGCTGCTTCATCGCTGGCAGTGTTCAAGGCCAGGCTGGATGGGGCTTGAAACAACCTGGTCTACTGCAAGGTGTCCCTGCCCATGGCAGAGGGCTGGAACTGGATAGGCTTTAGAGTCCCTTCTAACACAAACTAGTCTGGGATTCTCTGATTTTATGAGCTCTGGCATTTGCTGAGAGGAAAATGCAGTCTTATCAGGGGTACTGGGTATAATTACTGAATCCCATTTCTCAACACAGTTCTTGTGTGTCTGCTTGTTTTTAGTTACGGACTGGAGTAAGCCTGTGCTTTAAAGGTGCTGTAAGGACTGTGGGGTTAGTGACTGTAGTGCACCCAGAAGATCAGGGCTAGTTGTCAGTTCTGAGCACTTGCAGCATTCAGTGAGCTTGTCTGTGAGTATTTAGGACTTAGCCATATATTAGAGTAGGCAGCATAAGCTATTTTAATGTGTACCTTCCACATCTGGTCTGGTCAGCTAAAGCAATTACAGATCAGGTTGGTATCATTGTCCCTCTTTCTCTGTGAGTGAAAACAGTTGTTGAGATGGAGGGAGTTTCCATTTTATACCAGCAGTAAACTCAGAAACTAGATTAGAGTCCAGTTGTCAGGTGTCTGTACAGTGCTCTATGGAAGCCACACTGTCAGCATCCTCATGGTGATTCTGCCTTATTGGAACATAATACAATTTCTGTAGTGCAATTCTAAAACTAAATTGGCAGGAAACTGAAGCAGTGTGCGCAAGTTCCTGGATCTGGGTTATGTCCTAGCATTTGACAGATAAAATCCACATTATAAAGGTTCTTCTGTAATAAATATTCTAAAACGAAAATGAACACCTGGCAAAGATCAGGCTTTCTCAACCTTTCTCTATCCATTTGAGTAAGGTTGGGATTTGGAGGAGTCATGACTGCTCCTTCCACCTGGCAATGACTGCAGCAATATCCAGTTAGTGAGTGAGATCAGTTGGGGCATCTTGCTACAGGACGTATTATTTCAGCAGAAAGAAATAACCTCCTTTTTATAAAGACATCACATGGATTCCTTAAACTTTCTAATCTCATACTGAATAATGACAGCTGGGATCAGTGGGTGCTTGAATAGGAAAAATATTATGTGGCAAACCGAAATTCCAACACATGGGAGGTATTTCCTCTGGACTAGAAGAGCTTCTTTTGCAAGTGGACATTTTGGTGGAAAGCGAACAAAATGGAGTTTAATTCCCATCCTGTAGCCAGGATAGCAGCCCTTTCTTCTGCAGCAATGCCAAAACAAGATGTGCTGTGGGGTTGCAGCTACTTATTTATGCTGTTCTCATTACTGTGGTATTTCACTGAGGTGGGTCAGGGTCTTTGGTTGAAGCCTTTCCTTAATTCGAAACACACATACGTTGCAGGCAGTGGAGGGCAGCTAAGTGTACTTTCAATGGCCTGCTACCTTTTCCATTCTCCTTCTGCCTAACACATGAAGATTCCTAATATTCCACACCTCTGTATGGAGCCAGCAAAGCCCTAGGAATGCTCAGTAACGTAGATTTGTGTCTCATACAGTCTGCAAAGCTGGCTGGGGGCAGCCAGCTTATTGGCCGTTTTAATGACTGGAACTTCTGGGACTGTAAGTCACATAAACATCTTTGATTCAATTTTCTCATCTGAAAATAGTTGCAAAGAATGTTTCTTGTGTGCTTTGGGATCTTCTGGGAGAACATGCCCTTTGTTAAATTACAGTGTCAGTGCCTGTTCTGGGGATAGCCTTGCTTTTCTGGAGAATTAAAGGCTAAGAAACCAAAGTGGCAGCACTGGATGTTTCAGTGGTCAGTGCCAGTTGTCCAAACCAGTTGTCCAGTCAGGCCAGTTGTCCAAACCACCTCCATGCATTGCCTGCTGGAGGCATTTTAAAGGTCTGGCTTTTCTCTAAGTGCTGAAATTGGAGCTCATTTCCCTCCCTTTCTCCAATAAACGTAGCTTCAGTTGCAGGTACTGAAATCTCTCTTCAAGTTCTAAGCACAGATAGGAAGTTTTTTTTATTTCCTGGCCCCCATCCCTCATCTTTGATCTTCTAACATGCTCCAGTTCATGCACAGGAAAAAATATCCCTTGCCACTGCACATTCTGTAGCTCTGGTAGAAAACATCTGGTGCTTCTACTTGGTCTGAAATAGTATTTGTGTCAGGGCCCAAACAACAGGGAAAATAGACTCCTTTTTTCTCCCCATAAAGTACAGGCTGGCTCCAATTTGTTACCAACCCTGTTCCATAATGTTAGAGAAAACAATAAATCTTCACACCCCCAGCGACAGTGAGAAGGGTCCAGTGGCATATACTTAGAGCAGCAGCAGCAGCAGAGGGGAATAATTTTTGTCATACAATGAAAAATAGTATGTGGGCCCAAAGGAATCTTGGTTTGCAATGCACAGAGACAGAGCTTGGATGGTTTGCAAATAACTGGTGCTGGTGTACATGATGCTTTGTGACTGGAAAATGCAGAGTTGCCCCATTCTGAGTGATCTTTGTTTCTCTGTATTTTTCTGGGGTTACACTGGGCTACATGGGGGGATACAGAGAATTACCAGAGGCTTTATAAAACAGGCTGCAGCTTTGCCTTTCAAAAAGAGCTATTCCAGGTTCTCCTCTTCCACTGTGGTCTTCTGTAAGTCATTTGAACAAATACGGTATCAGAGAAGAGAATTTCAGGAGGCCTCCACTGAGTAGATGCTGAATTTCTCTGAAAATCCACTTGCTTTTGGGTTCCTGGATAGGGAACAGTCTTTGTGATGAAAATTACACTATTTCTTTGACCCTGCAGTGTGGTCCATTTCATTGTCTTGCATTTGTGAGGAGTGCTGTCCCACATTCCTCAGATACTGCTACTGCAGTAAGGTAGTTTGCTTGAAAAATGTAGAACAACAGGAACCAGACTGTGCTAATGATTAAATTATACTGATGGCTGAAGTGTAAGTAACAGTTAAGGCACTAATTTCAGTATAGGAAATACACTAAAAAAGCAGTAAGAACTCCTCTTGATCTTCATAATTAATGAGAACTGCCATGATCTTTCAATATACTTCCACCCCCAGTTTCTTTTATGTTAACGAGTGTGTAGGAACTCACAGCAGCCAGCCAGGCAGAAAGGCCTTCCTTCAGAGCACTTTCCATCACACTGTACAAGCCGTGTGTGATTCCCTGAAGGGTCCTGGAGTCAGATCTTGCCTGTGTTGAATCCTGGCCAACAGTCTCATTTCTTTCAAGTGAAACAGCACAAAGTCAGCCCTTCAGACAAGAATGTACCCATCACACATCTGATCTACATGCACCCAAACCAGCATCATCAGCTGTGCTGAGCATTTTTGGAAGGAAGATGAGTGGAATACATATCATTTAACTTTAAACATATCATTTGGCCTAATTCTCAACTATCCCTGTATTTATGGATGGAAGTGAATGTTGTTAGAGAGCAATTAATCCAGTTTAGATGTCTGCAATATGATGAGGGAATTCCACACCAGTGCCTGTTCCTCTGCACTCATTATATAGGAAGTCTAGACAGCTGGCTTGGATACAGATGTCTAAAGATAGATGAGAGGTTTCACCTAAGGAGATACAGCAGAGTCTGTTGGCTGTTAGAGGCTTTGCAGTGGCCCTCAACTGGATAACAAATACCTGAAAACATGGAAGCATTTGTCTGAATCATTGCAACTGTGCAAGACCATAATGAGTTAAAAGCTGTTTACATGAGGTTTCTGAACTTCAGTCTTGGCCTAGAATGAGTGAGGCCTAAGCAGTCACTGATCCTCAAGATAAGAAGTTTTTTCAGCAGCTCTGTAATCTAAGGGGAAAAAACCAGCTTTTCTTTAAATCACTGCTTTAATCTTGTTTCTCCCACCAGTGCTGGAATCCTGTGCTCTGCCACCAAATGCAGCAGGCTATTTATAGCATCAGCTTGAATGAACAGTAAGAATTTGGGCTCTTGTTATGGCTGCGTCTTTGAGATGATGGAAATCACAGGACTGAAAGTTGACAGTAATGAAGGTGCACTGTATTTTCAAATAGAGTTGTTTCTGCTACCACTCCAATCCCACAGGTACATTGATGGGGCAAAGGGATAGATTTGGCAGGGATTTCTAGGCATGTGGTAGGGAAAAGACTGAAAAGATTCAACTTCGAAGCTTTCATTGACTTCTGAGGTCCTGGTGTCACCACTTCATATGGCCTTTGGAATGGTACCTTTGGGGGAAAAGTGAAGGATTGCAGCTTTAGGGATCATAGCCTATAGATACGTGGCAAATCAAGTGTCTCATCAGCTCTTTGGAGAGAGGAGCTTCTTTGCTGTTGGGTAATAAAATGGAACAATAATGGAATGCTTTGGCTGTCTTTATTCAAACGATGTAGATAACAGCAAAACACAAAATGTTTCCTTTTTCATTTCCCCAGATACATGTGTGAGTATTCCCTTGTTTTTCACATTATTTTGGGTAATGTTTCAGTCTGCAGGATAATTTAAAAGAAAACAGCTGTGAAGCTTTTTAGTGATCCCAATAGCTAATGCAAATACTCATGAAATCAGAATAATGCATCACCAACTGAAGACAGTTTTGACTATCTGTGAGAAGCCACTTTTCAAAACAAGATACATATCATACCACATATCATACCACAATAGAAGGGTAGTATATAGTAAGAGCTTTATTGGGCAAATGTGATAGCCCAGAAATGTCAGAGACTGCATATCAGCTTTGTACATGTAATGGTTTCAGTGAAAGTCAGGGTAAAATTAACAAGTCCTCATAGGCACTTAAGTGTCTGCTCTGCTTCTCCATGTCTGGGATCTTCAGCGTAGGGTTGTTTGCCTGTGAATCATAGAATGGTTTGGGTTGGAAGGGACCTCAAAACTCATCCAGTTCCAACCCCTTGCCATGGGCAGGGTGACCTTCCACTAGAGCAGGTTACTCCAAGCCCCATCCAACCTGGCCTTGAACACTGCCAGGGATGGGGCAGCCACAGCTTCTCTGGGCAACCTGTGCTAATGCCTCACCATGCCTCCTATGGAAGAACTTCCTTATATCTAATCTAAATCTCCCCTCTTCCAGCTTAAAGTCATTCATTGCCCCTTGTCCTGTCCTTACAGGCCCTTGTCAAAAGTCCCTTTCAGGTATTGTTGGTCCCTTTAGATATTGGAAGGCAATAAATAAATGTGGGTTTTTTTTTAAATAGTAGTGCTGCTCTGCTGAGTGGTGGGATTTCAACATTTATTTTCATCCTGAAACTTTGTTTGTGAAAAGCAGGTACAACAAAAGCTGAGGGATAGCTCTGTGGGAGAGCACTTGATGGCAAAGACACAAATTCAAGTCTACGGGTACTTCACTCACATCGCTATGGGAGCTCTGGCACTGGATGATCTTTCCTTCTCTCCCTGGAATTTCCCCTGAGAAAGTTTAGTCAGAGAGGCAGATTTGTCAGAATGATTCGAGGAAATGACTTAAGAGTTGTGAAATTTTTCTAGCTTCATCTTATTGAAACCAGCCGGCTTAATTCTCCCCTTGGTTTTGCATCAGCACTGCAGAATGCACAAGCATGAGGGAATCCTGCCTCCTTGGTGTGCAGGTCTGCCTCTTCTTCAGGGAGCATCCTATGCCTGACACAATGGATTGCAGGACACCCTGAGTCACTACTGGAACATAAAATATGATGGTCATTACAATCTATGACTATTTACACACAGAGCCCTTGGGATGACTGAGTTTGAAAGCAGAAAACCACAAGTGCTTTTAACATCAAGACTTGTGCTGCTGGAATGGAGAAACAATGAGCTGCTGTGCATACCATGGGCTACTGGCAGGCAAAATATACCCCCAGGTGTGCTGACCTCCATAGGGCTGTACATTAAACAATTAAATGGAAGTTTCAGTAATAAGAACAATTTAGCATGTATAAGGGACAGCATAAAATTGTGCAATTGATGAAAAAAGAGAAGGTTTAACTTCTGAGTGGTTTGAAATCCTATCCTGGAGCACCTGAAAACATTAAAGCTTTAAATTTACACTCGTCCTTGCAAAATGTGTGGCTGCATGTAATGCTTTGTGCTAGTCTCTCTGGAACCCACCGCATGACTCCATCACCATGTTGATAAGGAAAGAAACTTGGACCCAAGGATACAACCTGGCAGAGCAGGAAAACCAGGAGTGAAGCTGGATGGAGAAGTGAGACCTCCTGTTGAAGTCCCAGCCTGATTTGATAGGCACCTTCTTTAGCTTTCCTGGTGGCATCCTGTCTCCCTAGGCAACTACAGATTAGAGAGGAGACAAAATAGCTTGATTCCAGAACTGGAAAGCAATGACTGGAGCTTGGATATAGGGAAAACGTCAGGGGAAGAGTGAACTGACAGTTGAAGCAGAGGCGTCAGAGGCAGGTGCTTCAGGTTCTATTTTTGACTCGGACAAGCCAATTTGCTTCTCTCTGCTTTGGCTTCTCGTCTGCAAGATGAGGATGACAGCAGCTGCCTCCTGAGTGTGGGTTGCCTTGCTGAGGCCAGGGCTGTCAAATCTGTTCTGGGTGATGCTCACTTGACCTCAGCTTTGTTCTCTGCACTGTTGCCTGCATCTCCTTCCCTTGCATCTCTGCTGTGCTTTCCTGGGCCTACACAGGGTGTACAGAGCACACAGCAACATGTTTTGGGGCTGTGCAAGGTGGGACCTTCCTCTGTTACTGCATGGCCTGATGGCTTCCCCATAGCATCTGATAACCAACCAAGATATGCTGCCCCTGAGGTGATGTGGGGGTCTATAGAGCTGGTAAAGTGCACTAAATGGAGTTGTGGCCCTTGTACAAAGCACCTCCACCTCTCTCTGAATTAGATGCTGTTTCAGGGCACAGGCAATAGATAAGTGCTGGAGGGCATCCAGAGGTGGGTAATGGAGCTGGTGAAGAATCTGGAGCAGAAGTCTGATGGGAATGGTTGAGGGACCTGGAGGGGTTTAAGCTGGAGAAGGTAAGTCTTGGGGGGACCTTATCACTCTCTACAGCTACCTGAAGGAAGGGTGGAAAAAGCTGGGAGTCCATCTCTTCTCCAAGGTAACAAGATAGGGCAAGAGGAAATGACCTTAAGCTGCACCACGGAAGGCTTTTATTGGATATTAGGAACCATTTCTTCACCAACGGGTGCTCAAGCATTGGAACAGGCTGCCCAGGGCAGTGGTGGAGTCACCATTCCTGGAGGTATTTAACAGATGTGTAGATATGGGGCTTGGGAACATGGTTTAGGGGTGGACTTGGCAATGCTGGGTTAACACTTGGACTTGATCTTAAGGGTCTTTTCAACCCAAACAATTCTGTGATTCTCCAACCCTGTTCTGCTATATTCCCATCTAATGTTAGTCCAGCTACAGCTCTGGGCGTTACAGCAGAGGGGTGGTAAAGGACAAGTGATGATTATCAGCTGGGCCCACCCTTCCTGGCTCTGAATGAATGAGTTTCCAAGGCTGCCGATGCTTTCTCTTTGCTGCATTCCCCAGAAAATCCCTGGTAATTGGGCTCTCCTTCCTTCCAGGAAACACTGCCAGCTCCTCCTGTCCGTCTATCAATCAAATCCGCTACCGCGTAAATACAGGTGTGCTTCGAGGCCGTCTGCCCTCCGGAGCCCGGACCGAGAGTCGCGGAGCAGGGAGCCCGAGCACAAGGTGCACTTCTCGGTTATTTCTCATGTTAAAGCTCTCACGTTGAGGGCTGCGGCCGGGAGCCGCCTCCGCTCTGCCTTTCCACCCTCCCACCCTGCTTCCGGCAGGCGCCGAGGACCGGCAACCAGGAGGACTTCAGCGCGGGGCGGCCCCTTTGTTCGCGCGGGGCGCAGGGCCCGGCCGTTCCCCGGCCCGGCAGCAGGGAGGGAGGGAGAAAGGGAGGGGCCGAGCCTCGCCGCCGCCTTCCCGCCGCGCTCCCGCCTCAGCCGCGCAGGGCGGGTCTCGGCGGCCGCCCGCCAGCGGCTACAGCCTGCGGCGGCGCGGGGCTCCGCAGCCGCTGCCCGAGGGTAAGGAGGCAACAAAGGAGGGGCGACGGCCGGGGAGCGGGCCCGCGGAGCGCCCGGGAGGGTCTTGGAGCCGGCGGAGCATCGTCCTTGGGACGGGTGGGAGGCACCGTCCTGAGGCGGGTGCGGGCGGTGCCGCGGCCGCGCTGGTCCCCGCAGCAGCGGCGGAGGCTGGGTAGAGCGCGGCGCGGAGCGGGTGGCTCGGGGGGTACACGCAGGCGGACACCCATCCATAGCTGCAGCCTGACCGCCGGGTGCTGAGCGGTGACAAACACCCGCCGCGGCCGCTGGAGAAGCAGGGCCTGTCGCTGGGAAGATGGAGCTGAGGGTGGGTGGCAGCATCCATTGCTCGGGGCCGAGCGAGTTTTGGGTTTGAAACGGGGGAGAATTCTCTTTTGTCTCGGGGAAGCTGGACCGCTCAGTCTGCGCTCTTCAGTGATACGGATATCAACATTAGCAGCGTACTGCAGGATGCGATGGGTTTTTGTCTGTAGCAAGGTGTGCTGCTGAGGAAGGCCCATCAGTGTGGGGCTGCTGTCATTTGCAGGGTGGATGGAGCGGGATGTGCCTCTTGCACCTCCTGGTGCAAATCAGTGAATGGTCCGTGTGGGAAAGCATCCAGGGATGGAGGCAGAGGCGTGTGTTATCTCCAGGGTGTCTAGGCAGGCTGCAGCAGCGTTAGGGAAGTGCTGGGAGACAAAGCACTGTGTCAGTGCTGGCTGTTACTTGCTGCTCTGTTGGTTGTCAGTGTCATAGGCCTGCAAACCTTGTCTCAGGAGCTCATCCTGCTGGAATGGATGTCAAGTTTCTCCAGCCCATCCGTTACTGCTGGCTAGAAGAGTTTCCTTGAGGGTGACTTGCAATTTGAGATATATTTGGGGTGCATGGCATGTGTGTTTGCCTTAGCTTCTGCCTAGCAGTGCTCCAGGAGGGCCTCTTTAATCAGCATGGGTCAGTCCTGCCCCATCATTGCTGGAGAGGTGATGCTTTAAATGTGCTGCAGCTGCCAGTTTTTAAACTGGGATATGGGATTTGGTGTTTTAAGACATTACCTGCCTGCTCTTACAGCCTGCCAGGGCTAGGATGGAGAGAGTCAGCATCAAACAGCTGTGTTCTCATGAAAATCTGTCACCGTGCCTGCCAGAAATCACTGAGAGTACAGGACTTCAAAGGCTCAGCTCTGAGACAAGCCCCACGTTAAAACCTTGGCACCAGCCATTATGGGCACATCAGAGAGAAGCTGTGCTGGCACCAGTCTATCACCTCAGGAGCACTGATGTGTGTGAGGGGCCTGCCTTCAGTTAAGGGGAAACTGTTGTGTTTGAGGAGATGCTCTCAAGATAAGTACAGACTGGCTTATCTGCTGAGGCTGAGGATTGGTATGTGCTCCTCTTCTGCTCAGTGTCCTGCTGCCCCTAGCCTTGGAAGCTGCCATTGTTTACTCCAGCAAGTAGCAGTTCCTTACACATTTCCTCTTTCTCCCCATTTGTGCTTCTGCTCTGGCAGAAGAAATGATGAAGAACCCAGAGGGAAATTTCTCAGTGTCAAGGATACAGCCGTGTAAGGGTACACGTGCCAGTTCTTCTTCCCTTCCACTACTCGGTGGTAAAAATGGTAAGGGCAAAGGTTCTACTTCCTGGCTGAGGTTGCTGTTTTTACTTATCAAAATGCCTCCTTTATCCATGAAACTTAGGAGAAATAAATAGTTCGGGGGAGGGAGGGAGGTGTTATCATTCTGCTGAGGATGAGAGACAATATATAAAGCAAGTTCCATCTGCCAGATGCAGGGTATCAGTGCCACTTTGCAGACTGTATACAATGCATGGCAAGGTTTATGTACTGTTACAGCTCTGGGAAAGACAAGGTACAGGTAGCTAGACCTGAATGTGGCTTGTTGCTAACCTACATTAGACACTGCTGTGCACTGATTTAGAGGTGTCTGTAGGTATTTACAGAAATGTTTTTCATAAACATAGTTTATAAATACCTTGAGCCCCATTTTCCCCTCTATTTCACAAAAGCACCAAGAACAACCAAGGAAGTTGCTGATATGAGGCAAGAGGACGTATTTTCCCCCTTCTGCTCAATTGCTGAGTAAAAAACAGCCAACAAACTGTGGCTGTGGTTCTCTTTGTTGCTATTCTTGTGATATTTACAGTGGAATTTCAGGTCTTGCTGGGAGAGCACCTTGGCTCGTGGTACTGGTGGTGTCGGACTCCAGCAAGACTGGGGCTTTGTTTTATGGGTCAGTTTTCTAAACCAACCAGATTAGGTAAGTTAATGAATCAAGGTGACAAACTGTCTAAGCTTGCTTCAGAAGCTCAGGTCAGAGAAAGGAATTGGGCTTGGTCTTCCTGAGTCCTACTCTGATCCTGCCTTCTCCACGCGGCTGGCCTTCCCAGGGAAAGCTCTTGTGTCTGTGATTGATACTGACAGAGAAACAGAGAAGTCTGTCAGTGCATCGATGTACAAAGTCTCTTTCTGCAGTACCACTGTGCTCCTGGAGCGTTTCCCCTTGCTTTTCTGAGAGGACCCTGTGTGCTGTGTTATGTGGTTGAGCTGCAGTGCTAAACAGGACAAAGCAAACTGACTTTCCTTGTAGTTGGATTTAATTTCTTACTTTTATATGATTGTGCTGTAGCTACCAGTGGAACAATGTCTTCGTTGCCTGTGACTCTGAAGCTGGCACCTTAAACTGATAATTACTGTTATTCCTGAAAAACATCCCGAAGAAAGGCTGTAAAACAAAACCACCACAATAGTTCTGCTTCAGACATCTTGGAAATCATTCCCATGCAGTGATGTGGTTTTTCTTATCTCCTAAATGAGTGGAACTGTCTATACTATAGGCATGGTTGTTGGAGAGACAGTGTAAGTGAGGAAAGACCAATGAAATGAAGAAATGGAACCAAACATTGTAATATATTGTTGTCATGGTTTAACTTATTTTACTTCAGACCATGGTTGGAACTAGATGACTTTCAAGCCCCCTTCCAACCCAGATCATTCTATGAGATGATTCCATGATGGAATAAAATACGATGCTGACTTGAATTGGCACTGAAACTAGGTGAGCCTTCCCTTTCAGTGATTTATTTTATTATGCTGGTGTTTTCCCACCTGCATAGTTAGAGAAATGTGCACGGACAGTGAAATGCCCTGCTGTGGACTCTGAGCCAGCTGTGAGATCCCATCTCCTCATCCTCATCTGTGCCAAAGCACGAAGGAGGTCTGAAGTTCTTGTTTGGTTTATTTTGGGAGCTAATGTTCTGAACTCTGCTGTTGACTCCCTTGATAGCTCCATTTGTGCCTGGGAAAGCCAAATGCTTCCTTTTGAAAAGTATTTGTACTCTGTCTATAAAGCAAACACTTTGGGAAGATTTCCCAAGGCGTTTGGTGGGCTGGGTGTTCAGTGGTGCCTAATAGAGTTGAGCAGCTCTTCATCTCTGCTGCTCTTCCTTAAGTAATCTTGTAAAAAATCTGTTTTCTCTGTATTTCTTTCTCCCCAAATGGGTGTTGCAGCTCTGGCCTCCTTTGGGGTCTGTGAATTAAATGCTCCATGGATGTTGGAACTTTTTAATCACTTCTTGGTGTTTTTCAATCCCTTCCCTATGGTCCCTCACACGGTTCCTTTTAAAAAGATAATGTAAAGAGAGTTGTATTGCTTGGGCCAGACCTCTCGATCAGAATGAATTCTGTTTTGTTTGAAATGGTGTAGTAAAGACTGCATAAATGTTGGGTAGGCTGGAAGGGCTTCACAACAAATTGGAATGACAGAAGCTTCCAAGAGATCACCTGTCCCAGGTTAGGTCTATCTTCATCCTTGTAATTCAGGACAGGGGTTTGAAGATTTTTATTCTTAAAGAATAATGTGGGCAATGAGGGTTTTTCTCCAGCCTCCCTGGCCAGTCTAGCTCAGTTACAACTGCAGAGCATGTGTCTTCCCCTTTGTTTTGTTTGTTGTCATTATGGCTTTGTTTATCTGCCTGTTACTGTACAAAGGTGTTTCATTGAAAAAAGCAGCGCGATTTCTTCTGCAGCATGAACTTCTTTGGCAGCACATCCTCCGGCAGGGCAGAGGAAGGCTTCCAAAGTGAGGCACCAGCTTCTGGCATAGGCACTAACAAAGGCTTTCTCTGGCTGGTCTGTTCTTTTTCTTCCTTTGACATATTCCTCCCCCATTATCTGTTGCATCATGCTCTGAAAACTTCTGTGTCCGCCAATTAGTGCTGGAAACTTTTCAGCCATCCTGACAGGCACAAAAAGCAGCTGCCTGGTGAAACAAACAGCATTTCCCGTCCCTTGCATCCCTCCCATTCATGACCTACAAGCACATCCCCTGGATGGAGAGCAAACCTCCCTGGAAAGAGGCCTCTCCTGGAAGATGGGGAGAGGTCTTCATGTCGTGAGATGTGTTTAATGGGCTTTTTAGCCTCATATTTGACTGTTGTATACTGTGTGCTATATTGCCTCAGTAGCTTCTGTCGGCCCTCTGTGTGAAGCCTATCCTGGTGATTAAAGGCTGCTTCTTAGCTATATTTAACATAAAGCTATTTGTTTTATAACTGAGATCCTTACTACACAAACTGGAGTAGGTCAGTCTGCAACCTTCAGTAAGTGCATTTTTTTAACTCTGGACTTATGTTTCCCAGCTGGTAAGCTTGGCACATTGTAGCTGATGACCAACCCACCAGCCATCCCTAATGGAGATTTAATGAGGAACAGTATGGCACAGAAAAGCAGGCTTGTGTGGAATATGCTGCTGGGGCAGGGAAGGCTGATGTTTTGCCTTACACTGTTCATCTTCGATGTATCTGTGTATGTAGTCTTGTAGTGGGATCTATGAAGTAGATTTTGAACTTGCTAAATCATAGAATCACAGAATGGTTTGGGTTGAAGGAACCTTAAAGCTTATCCAGTTCCAGCCCGCTGCATAGGGCAGGGACACCTTGCAATAGACCAGGTTGCTTCAAGCTCCATCCAGCCTGGCCTTGAACACTGCCAGGGATGGGGCAGCCACAGCTTCTCTGGGCACCCTGTGCCAGGGCCTCAGTGACCCTCACAGAGAATCTCTTCCATAGAAAAGATTTCTATGTGTATGTATATATATATATTTCTACTAATTGATATTGGCAATAATACTCCTGCAAGTTTAATCATGATGTATCTGAAGCATCTGCAAGCACTTTTTATCTCTGAATCCCCTGAAAGCGCTTTGTCTAGATGGTAGGAAGGTGTGGGAGCACTTTCAGCTCATCGACATGCAAACGTCAAAGTCAGATGGTGCTTTTGGGTGATCATATGGTTCAGGTTTATGGAGTGCTATGATATACTCTGCCTTAGGGTGCTGGCAGCATTGCCTGTCATTGTTAGAAGAAGTTACAACTTGAATGTTGCTTTTCCTTTTCGGTTGAAGCAGGACCAGTCTGCTTTGGGGATGTCATGCCAGCACTCTGTGGTCTGATGTGTTTGGGCTGCTGCTTGTAGCTGCACCTCACTTGCCTGGCTAGGTGAGATTATATCTTGATCTCTGTACAAAATCATGACTGTGGTCTTGTCTGCATTAGAGGAGAGATTAGTGACACTTTCTGTATAGAAACCTGTTTCTGCAAGGAGTGCAGGAGTATCTGGGGACACGCAATGCCTCTAAAGCTCTGGCTAGAACATGTAGTACTGCAATATTCAAGGAGTGTGGTGGGTTGATCCATCTGCCTACCTGCATGCAGGCTGGGTTTACCCGGGCAGCTTCACTCTAATCTCCAGAGTTAGGAATTGTTACATCCTGTTTTTAGCACTGATCCATCTGGACAGACCTGTTCCTTTTGGCTGCCAGCATCTGTGCATCAAACACTGCTGTATGTGTGCTTCCCAATGGCATGGAGTAGTGTGTAGATGGGAATGCTGATTAAAACCAGGCTGTGGAGCAGTACTGCTGGAGGAGGCTGGGATGGACAGCCTTTCACAGATGTGTGCAGATGTGCCAGCCTCTCCCATTCCTGCCAGCCCAGCAAGTCCCATGACAGCACAGGCAGGGCAACAGGCATGTTCAGTCTCCACACCTCCTTTGCAATCTGACTGTGTAGGATGGTGGTTGCTTTTTCACCCTCTGGAAACTGTAATCTCTCGCCTCCTCTGGTGTAACATCCTATGGTGCTGGGGTGGCTTAGTATGTGGCTCAGTGCCTGGAGGCTTTGAGCTCAGATCTGTATCTCTCTACATGTGGTGCAATCCAAAGTAAATGATGGCTTCTGCAAGGCAGGTTGTGAGGTGTGGGTCATAGGAACCATGAGAGAGGAGTGATAACATAATAATGTTGATGGGTAAGATCCAATTTAATATAACTTGCCAAAATTATTATGGTTTTGGTCATCGTAGGAATGTAATTTAATTAAGAGGTATGTTCTGTCTTGTACTATAAGGTTTGTGAGCTAGCTCTGGCTTTCCTAAGGACCTTTGTGTGGTGGTGAAGTAGGAAATTTCATAGTTAACACAAACTGGCTGAAAGGAAACTTCCTACATGACTGGCCTTGCTGTCTCCAGCAGTGGCTGTGGTGGGAGCTGTGTAGGTATGTCGGTGTCAGCTGCGGTCTGGGGAAGTTACAGTGTTTGTAGAGAGGCTCAAGAGAGCAGCAATTAGTGCACATAGCCCAGAGGTCAAGCTCTGAAGTGGGAGGCTGGTGAATCAGCAGGGAGGAGGAGGGTGCTCCAGGGAACAACTGTATCCAGCATTGTTCTGCCGCTGCCAGTGCAGCGATGGGAACCAGGATGCTTGAGTAGAGGGGATGGGGCTTACGCAGGGCCTTGGTGCTCTGGAGAGAGGGTGAGTTTGCTCCTCCACAGCATCTTAGGTTTGGTGATCTCTGATCTTTCAATAGATACAAGTGGTGGGACCCTCCTGATCTGTCACCCTTCTTTTTGCATACTGGTACTATTATCATCTGTCTTTGTGTGGCAAGGGGTTTACTGACCACTGTGGAAGAATAAAGTAGGAGTCCTGGCTCTCAGTGCTGCATTTCAACTGTGAGAGGGTCTGTGTTTCCTTTTCTGCTTACCTCCTCTTACATCTCTGCTTACTCTTAACAACCAGTGTCAAGGTGGGTTAGTTATTCTTTCTGCTTTTGAGAATATTTGCTTTGAAGGAATAAGATGATGTTAGCTCATAATATTTGGCATAGAGTTTACCTGGAGAATTTGCCTGGGATGCAGCATGCATTTTGGGTTGCCCATGTCTAAACCAGACCGAATTCAAGTGATGAAGGTTTAGAGAAGATCTCTTAAGATGAAATGGAAGTGCTGAGTGCTGTGTCTCAGGACTTCTCAAAGGAGAGCATTGCTTGGTCAAAATGATATCATGAAGGTGAAGAAAGGGCAAAGCTGTCTTGGGAGAGCATTGGACACAATGGGAGAATGTCAGAGGGCAGAGTACACAGAATGTCAAAGGGCAGAGTAGGTCTGTGGGCAGGAGGCAGGCTTGACTAAATCTGGACTGGCAACTGGTGGAGGGTTCCCAGCCAGAAGAGGCTGGAATTGATGCTGCTGAACTGCAGGAATGAAAAATCTTGTGGTTTTATAACTAACCGAAAGGAGTTGCATTAGGTACAAGGGAGGCCTTTTTTGTCCTGCATCCCTGCCTGAAGTTTCAGCAGCTTGTGGAGAGGCAGGGTCAGTTTTCCCTTAATGTGGCATTGTTTGTGTTGGAATTCTTCTGAGGGGATTTCTCACTAGAAGTTAAAACTTGCAGAAGTAATGGTCCAGGGAAGGGCTTTGCTCTTGTTCCTGCTATAGTGACCAGGTCTCTACTGCATAATGAATTGCAGTAAATGTGTGGTAATATGGGCATGGTGCCTTCTTCTGGTGCACTTGAGGGTGTGTGTAGATGTTGGGCAGCTTTAGTGGAACACAGTGGAGGCTTCAAGAGCAAGCACAACTTGTCAAAAAGTATTTTCTATTACATCAAAATATGTTGCATTCCAGTCCTATTTCTTTTGCTTTTAACCAAATCATCTGCAAGTTTAAACAGGTACAACTGCATTATCAGCAGACAGGCTGTCATAACACTGCTCTGAAAATGAAAACAGAATTCCTAGCTTCAGTGCGCAAAGAAAAAGAGAAGAAGCTATTGAGACTGGTTGTTTCCTATTTTCAGCTCTTTGTTGCTTCAGCTTTTCAGTTACAGTCAACAAACCAAGGCTGGCCTGCAAAGAAGTCTTCATTGCATGTGCAGGTTGTAAAAAAAAGGTGGGGGGGAGGGAACCAGGACAGGAAGGACCTGGATGTTGGTTTTGTTTCAGAATCAAAGTCTAGGGTAAAAGTTAGATTACAAAAGGGCACAAATCAAGATCTCTGTTAACCTGAGCTCCAGTGAGTAGTGGATCAAGTGCATGGATCATGCTGCACTAAATCAAGTAATCAAAAGCCAGGAAATTCTGGAAGTTCAGACTCTTCTGTGGCTGTGTTAGTGTATAGCTCAGATTTAATTAAAGACTTTTTTTTCTGCAGTAGTAAAATACCAAGCCCTTATAATGAAGTATGGTTTTGACCTCATAGCAGCCTTCCAATGCCTGAAGGAGGCTACAAGTGTGCTGGAGGCGGACTCTTCATCAGGGACAGTAGTGATAGGACAAGAGGTGATGGGTTCAAACTGAAACAGGGGAAGTTCAGGTTAGATACAAGGCAGAAGTACTTTACTGTGAGGATGGTGAGGCACTGGCATAGGTTGCCCAGAGAAGTGGTAAATGCCTCATCCCTCAACCAGTGTTCAAGGCCAGGTTGGGCTACATAGTCTAGTGTAAGGCATCCCTGCCCATAGCAGGGGCGTTGGATCTAGATGATCATAAGGTACTTTCCAACCCAAACCATTCTATGTATCATTATCTTTCCTGCACTCTGCCTTCCTCATGTTTCTTTTCCAGATGCCATTTATGACACTTTCTGTGAATCGGCTGCTTGGATTTTGTCAAAGCCTCTTGAATAGTAGAGAAATCTTTCATGGACTTCAGTAGCAATTGGATGAAGTCTGAACTGACCTGGAGGACAGCACTTCTGAAATCTCTGTATACGTTCTGTTCCCTTCCCATGGGAGCTGTGCAACTTTGGTGTCTTGCCCCATGTTTTCCTCTGGAAACACTGTCCCCTGCCCCCAGGGCTTAACTCCAGGGAGCAAGAGCTCACAGAGATCCAAGCTCATCCCCAGGACTTTTCCCACAAATAAGAGCTAGTTTTGCTCTGCAATTAGGGCCAAATTGCTGCTATCTCCTGTGTCAGTCTTCAGCAGGCGTTTTGCCAGCATGGGGAGTGTGAGCTCATCAGCAAGCCCGTAATTACTCCCTAGTATGTATGTAATAACTTCCTTGAATGGCCTTTGTTTCTTGTGTTTTGGTTGGAGTTTTCCCCACTTTGCCTCAGGTTTTTAGGGTGCAGTGGGATGTTTTTGCATGTTTCCTTTGTTTTATAATGAAACTAATCTATTATAGTGGATAAACTAGCTTAAATATGGAAATTTTTAACTAAAAGGCCTCTGGGCTTTCCCTCTGCATTCTGTGCTAATTATTATAAAACTGGAGTGAGAGAGACAACTAAACACAAGGTTTGTTAGAGATTAACAACCTTTCAGACGTTCCCCTGATTTTTCCTGTGTGTAAGTGAAGCAATATGTTCCTTTTATTTCTGTAGTGCTCTGCCTCCATTCCCTCTGTGGGGGAAGGAAAGGTTTTCTTGGGAGAGGACTCTGACCTTAATTAGAATCATAGAATAGTTAGGGTTGGAAAGGACCTTAAGATCATCTGGTTACAACCCCGCTGCCATAAGCAGGGACATCTCGCACTAAAATTAAGAGTGAGCATCTTTTATTTCCTCTATACTTCAATTAAGCAAAAGAATTTATTCCTGATCTGCCATGGGCTTCAGGAATGGGTTTCTGATTGCTTGTTGGAAGGAGTAACTAATGGGAGAAGTGAGAAGGCACTGCTATGATTGCCTTGGATCAGATGGAACATCTTAAGGATTTAAGAGATAAAATTGACCTTTCTTCTCAGTGTAATCTCTGCCTCTGTTAGCAAAGCTGCAGCTTGGCTTTATCAGATCCTGTCTCTGTGATCAGATTCATTTCCTATCCCTCTAGCAGAAGATACAGCAGTTTGAGTCCAGCCTTTGCATTTTGTTTGCAAGGAAGACTTTGGTTCTTAAAATCCCTAGCCCTGTCTTTGCAGCATGGCCAGTGTTGCGAGGTCCTGAGCATGGGACGCCAAATCTTTGTCCGTCCTTGCCTCTGGCATGCAGTCTGTTGTGTATCCTGGAGCAATGGCTCTAGGAGATGGAGCTGCTTTGCTTGAAAATCTTTTTCCTGAGGGTGCAAAAAAGCTTGGAAGTAGGAAGAGGATGCAACCAAATGCTCAGAAATAAGAGATTAAATAACCTTATGTAACTTAAGAAAACAGAATAAATATCTTAGGCCAGTAAAGGTTTTGTATAAGGCCTAATAAATGAACACCAGTGTTGGCACTGAAAGCTTTTTGCTTTTATTCTGTGTGCTTGCTGTTGAGGTGAGTGCAGAGCTCCTCCAGCGATCAGTGGACCAGATTCTTTAGCAGTTTATTTTCAGGAAGATGTTGGGCTTCAGGTGTCACTTTCACCATTTGCAGTGCCTGATGCTGAAGGCTTCTGCAAGCAGCAATGCTGATCTCACTGGAAGATCCTGCATGAGGAGTGTGACACGAGTGAGTATGAATTGCTGGAACAGACAGCTATGGGTCTTGCGGGGAGCAGGGTTCTTCTTGAGCAGTGCTAAGGTAAGTTCACTCTTGTCCAGAGTCCCAGAGGCTCTTGAATGACAGAGGATAGGGACCAGACCCAGAAACTGCTTCAAGGCTCTGAACTCTCTGAAATACAAAGCCAGAACATGGGGTGAAAATTAAGTTCCTGCCTTTATGTTTAACTCTCCTGAATGTGCATGCAAAGGATGTGTTGAAAACAAAGTTGGTTTTAACTTTGGTTGACCTTCTGTTGGACCTTCCCCAGCTACGTGTTGTGTGGCAGCATGTGGGATTGTCTCCTTCCTGTAGAGGCTGGGGAATTACCTTGCAGGCGTGTAATTCCCTTTCCATTGCTCCATATGGAGTTGCTGTTATTACATTGTTAGAGCAGCTGCAAACAGGATTCTTGGTCTTCCTAAGCTGTGTATTTTTTACTAATGCAAGAGTCTGTGCAGATTTCAGCCACAGTACCACATATTCTGATAGCTCTGGAAGTGGTTGGAGCTCTGCTTGCAGATGTGCTGCCATAGGGCTGCATCCCAAGCACTGATGCGTTCAAATCCTTAGCATGAACATGAGGAGACCTGGCATAGTGTTTTAAATAATGGCACAAATTGCTTTTCAGAAGACTATCTTAGATAGGAGTAGGTGAAACGAGAAAGACTTTATTGTGCAGACCTTTCCCTATTCCAGCTGCTGTCTTTAAAGTCACTGATTATTTGCATGAGTCAGGACTGTTGTAAAGTGTTCTACTGCTTCTCTGCATTGTCTCTGTTTATCATTAATCTTCCATACAACATGATAACCTTGATTTCCTTCAGTCTGATGACTAGATACTTTTCTTTACCTTTTTTTGATAGGGCCTTGTCCTGAAAAGGTATGTGCATGTCTGACTGCAGACTTCACATTTAAGTTCTTACATGTGGGTTTCCAAAGCTAGAAAATCAGAAACCTAAATTTGGGTACTTAGTTTTAAATTCTATACTTAATGTTAAGAAATAAGGGGTTATTTCCCCACAAAATATTGTATATACTCAACTTTTACACCACTGCTCAGATACAGCTGGTCTAAATGCCACTTGGGTCTGTACTCATGAACGAATTCCCTGTGCCTTGCCTAAGGTTTTGTGTTGGATAAACACTTCTTACATCCAGACCCATCCAGAAGGAAGCACCAAGCACAGGATGGGACTGGGGCCAGCTCAGTCTGCTGTCTGGAAAGCTGCTTCCGTGTCTTGCAGTTGCCTCGCTCAATATGTTGAGGTGAAGAGATCCTTAGGGGGCTTTCTCCTGGGGGTCTGCTTTGTTGCTCACATCCATCTTGAATGGGATGGTATTCCACGTGGCACACCAGTACTCGTGTGCCCTGTTGAGGGTACGAGGGATGGATGAAGCAGAGAAACTTGCAGATAAACTGCATTGCCAAGGCTAACAAAGGTTTTTGTTTCCAACCCTTGTTATTTTTCTGCCACATCTGAGAACTAATTGAAGCCTCAGCACCTCCAGTTGTTTCTCGTTTTAACCTGTGCCGTTCTGATGCCTGGCCAGCCTTGTGGATACTTGAATATCCAGACGTATTTTGTGTGGTGAAAGGTATTTTTTGGAAGTTATTTTTTGGTATTTAAGTACAGTATATGTTTGTACTTAAGAGCTGTTCCCCTTTTTGAATCTGAGCCCAGGTGACTCAGATCCATGAGTCCCTTTTTCTGATGGAAAGATGGAGAACAGATTTTGGTCATTTGAAGCAAGCTTTCATATTGTGCATTCTTGGGATGCTTTTCTTAGTTGTGGGAACAGACAGAACCATTCATCTCGGTATGAAAAGATTGCAGGAAGAATCTAGCAGATATCCAGCAAAATCCTTGTAATCTGTGTCATCTTGGAAGAGGAAGAAGACAAAAATAAGCAGAGCTGAGGGCCCCATACCCACAGGGGCAGATGGGGTATTTTTTACACTGTGTCTGGAGAAAGTCATATTTCCATGACGTTATACAGGGGTTCAAAGCTTACAGCTTATGCATGTAATACAGGGAGTAGGAAACAAAAAGGCTCATGTGGTTCTTATGCCACTTGTGGCATCGTATTCGCCTGCATCGTGCTTCTACTGCTGGAAACGGGTTTTGAGAAGGGCTTTGTCTGTTAGCAGAGGCTGTTGGGATACCGAGGCCACAGTATTGGGGCTCAGGCCAAGTTATTTCTAATGGAGATACTAGCCTGTGTTCCAGGCCAAGGCTGTATCTGCAGCACAAAAGCTGCATCACTTGGTTGGGAGCTGATGTGTGACTTGGTTGGCTCTGGGTGAAGATGACCTAATCATGTCATTCAGAAGAGCTCTGTGCTCAGCATTCAGAGCTTCCTAAAAATCAGCTCATATGTGTTTATGTTGAAGTGGGGGAGAAACTAGTGACAGGGAAGGAGTATCTGACCCTAGCAGCAGGCAAAGACTTCTTTAAAAGTGTCCCAAGCATCAGTCTTATCTGTGCATTTCTAACCAGCTGCATTTACAGTAAGAATTCCTACATACATTCTCATCTCCCTGTGTGATAGTGAGGGTGCAGGTACATGCTAAAGAAGTTGTCCATATTGCCTGGCTTTGGTCAGTCTGCAGCTTGTGGACACAAGAATGACACTTCAGACAACCCCTCAGGCTCCCCTGTGGACCAACATGCAGTAAGTGGTATGGGGCTGAGGGCATCTGGCTGTGATGGAAATTAGCATTTGAGTAGTTTTTGGCTCTGTGTGGCATGGACACCCCACTGACTGTGGCCATGAACCAGCCATGGTGGTTGTATTTCAGGATAAAAGCTATCTGCTCAAAGGGCAGTGTAATTAGCAGCCTGTGGAGTTCATTTGGGCTTCACCATTAAGATGTTGAAAGCTAATGTGTTTGCATAAAGATTTCTGATAGAAACCTCTCTGCAGTGGGAATGCACTTCCTCTTGTTTCTCTGCCTGTGTAAAAATAAAACCCAGGCATCCTGGGAAGGAGCAGAATATCACAATATCCTGTGACCCGTGGCAACAGCTGATCCTCAGGGATAATGAGTAGTAGAGGAGAATGAACTGAAGTTCCCCGGCTCCTCATAGATGACCAGCAAAATAGAGGAACAGACTAAATTCACTGTCTCCCTAAAGTGTATGTGGTTCTGGCTGCAAAGATGGAGATCCAGAGAATCCCTCTGACAGAGGCCTGACAAACTGTAAAGTGTTTTTATTCATCTGGCACTCTTTCTTGCTCAGATTCTTCTGTTTTATCCTTCTCTGTGTCCTTTTATCCTTCGCTCCTCCACAATCCTGGCTGTGGATCCAACCAGCATCCCCAACTTGCTTAATCACAAGTACAGCATCAAACCTTGTAACCAAAAACTAGGGCTGGACAAGGAGATGTGCAAATCTAGGAGTAAGGCCGTATTGTGAAGAAGCAAACCTTCAGGTTGAAAGCGATGGAGATGGGGCGAGATCTCTTGGTAGAGCACATCAGCTGCCAGCAGAAGTGCTAGAAATCAAATTGCTGTATAAAATCAAAGCTAGCCCTGGGCTCATACGAGATGGAGTGGGTGGGAGGGAGATGTCTGATGGCTTGACAGATAGGAGGAATATTGATAGGCTGATCAATGTTTCTCACCTCCAGAGTCTATTACTTGGCTCCCTGGTTTATGCTAAATAGGGATGTGCAGCCTTCTGTCCAGCTCTGTGACAGCATCTAGCTTTTGCAGTCTTTAGTGCAGGAAGGCAGTTTTCTTAACAGGAACTGCTTGATCTTGTTCCTGCTGCTGGTGATGTGGTCTGAGCTTCCCACTTCTCACAAACAGCCCCGACTTCTGTGTAAGCTAAAATACTCCCATTTGTTGCTGCCTACAGGTGTCTGAAGTCACCTCAGTTGTTGAGCACCCTTTGGGGGGGATGTGGGGATGAGTGAGCAGGGCTTGATCCCTTGGGTTTTCACTTGGGCTGTCTCTGCTGATCCCTTCTTTCTGTGTTTGTCTAAGCTGGTGTGGGACAACTGACTCTTACTGCTGGAACACTCTTTGGTGTCTCAGATATTTGTGAGCCCTCGGGAATAGTTTTGGAATTCTCCTTGTGGTTTTTTGTCCTCTGTGTCTGCTCGCAGCTTTCCCTGGAGCTCTGCCAGCCCTCCCCTTGCTCTGACCCAGCCTGTGTTGAAATCCTTACTCACGTCTTAATCACTTCCCATCCCTACTATTGCAATTCCCTCCTCATGGCATCTGTAAGTCTCTGCTACATTAATTCTCAGGAGTGCTGCCTCCTTCCTCAGCCCAGGCAGCAGATTTGGGTGTCCCCCAGCTTCTGACTGGTCTTTGGCTTGCTCTCCTTGCAGTTTGTTTTGCCGTGAGGTTGGCATTCTCTGGCTTACTGTGCTGCCACGTTCTTCTCTCCTTATCCCAGCCTGCTCAGCCAGCCTGAGCTTCCTTTTGTCTGATCATCTCAATGTTTTATTGGTTTTATTTTGTCCATTTGGAATGGGAGGTTTTTTTTTAAAGCAAAATAGTCATTTCCTTTATTTTTATTTTCTTGTCATAGAACATTTTGCTTGAGGAGTTGTGTGTTTGTTCATGCAACATCCTTGTAAGGAATTCGAAGGGTTTACTCTACTTGCCTACCAGGAAGGGAAGGGCATAGGGAAGGGTTAAGTGACTTCACTAATGAATAGCTGGTAGAGTCATGCTGAGGTTCCAGAAAGTGATTTTTTTGTCAGTCTTACTGGAAATCCATGGGGTCAGATGCCCTTTTTCTATAACAAGGTTTTGAATTTGTCTTTAAGGAAAAGAGCTGAAAAGGCCCATCTTGGACACTGGCCTCTCCTTTCTCCTTCTGTCAGTTTGGAGAGGCTGCCCCAATGTCTTGTGAAAATGGGGGGCTTGCACCAGAGGTTCAAGCTGGGGTTGTTAGTGTGCCCTTGGTAAGGGCTCTGACAGCAGAACTGGGTCTTGGTTGAGGCATGAACTGAGATTTTAGAACCTAAAACTAGTCAATAAATCCCAAACTGTATTTAAATTGTTGTTTGGGGACTCTGGGAGGTTTCAGCATTGGTCCAGGACTCCAGGATTAAAGTGAGACTGTGAGATTGAGGGATGTAACATTAGGATGGGAGATGGAAATGATCACCCTTGCTGTACAGGAGAAGAAATGGAAGATCTTGACTTTGCTGTGGCTATGAGGAGGGTGCTGGGTACTGCTTTATGGGATCCTGTTTGGTGCTCTCCCACCCATTCTGTATCTGGTTTGTGTCCTCTACCAGGTCTTTAACAATGGAAGAAGAGATCCATCATCGAGAAGCCTGAATTGTGATACCAGGAAAGCCCTTTGAGACACTGACAATAGGAGCCTGAGATACAGGAGACAGCAAACATGCTGAAGCCAAGTGGACTTAAAATCCCAGGCAGGGCTGGGAAGCACTCCAGCCCAGTGGGACGGGCATCAGGGACCACTACAGCTGCTGTCACCACCAGCTCAAAAGAAGGTAAGGACTTGATTTGGCAGGGGCATGAGCTGACCCAGGTGATTACCTGGCTTAAAAGCAAAGGGCTAGTGGCACCAGTGTTCAGTAAGATGTGAAATTCCCATCTGTACATAGATTGATCATGGGCATGGATCAAAACAAGTGTAATGGGGTGAGTAAATGGTCTCTCTTTCCCCAGGAATGCACAAAACAGGTTGTGGAGTGGGTGGGAGACAGATGGATCCTCTGGTGTTCAGGGCTGATAGAGAGCTGCTGCCTCCTGCCTTGCTTGTTTGTGTATGTGTACCTGTACAGATACTAACATGTGAAGAGCTGGTAATACTTAGGCAGATGAGAAACTCAACCGAGGACCTTATTGAACACTTATTAAACATGAGTACCTTATTCACCAATGTGAAGGGCTGGTAATACTTAGGCAGTTGAGAAACTCACTGGGGACCTTATTAAACACTGTCCCATAGCCATGGCTTTTGGCCTGTGATAATGCAAGAGTAAGCATGAGGTATGTAAGGTGGTTTGTTCTATGCCATTTACCTCAAATTAGTGTCTTTGTTTGCACAGAATCATCAGAAGCACTGGGATTTGAATCATGACTTTCCTAGACATACATACCCAGGCTTTACTGTCTGATGATCCATATCCAGTGTATATGTAAGCTATACAGACTGCTGTTATACAGTATAATTAACACTTCGAAAGCATTTGAGAAGTGTTTTGCTTAGGAATCATTTTTCTGGCTTCTTTAATTGCTAGGTGCTTTGTATTAGATAAAATTCAGCAAATATTCATGGTGCAGGTCTTGTATGTAATGCTTTTTGTCTTCCTTTGTTATAAAAGGCTTTCCTCTAGCTTCTGGGGAAAAGAATTGGGATGATGTATATCCTATCTATCAGTTGTGCATTTGGTGTGTTACACTTTCCATCTGAGAATATCACTGGTTGCTGCTTGAGGTCTGTCAGCCTCTTGTCCATAATAATTCAGGCTGTTGCCCCCATGACTGATTTCTTTGCTATATGTTTCAGTCCCAAAGATGTACAGTGTTTGAGAGAAGCAGGAAAGCTTTGTACCTGTTGGACAGTGTAGGGGGTAATAGTGAGCAAAACTAGCTTTAGCATGCTACGACCAATTCATCTGTGATAGTGATACTGCAGAAATGAGGGTCGGCAGACAATGCTCCCTCTTGTCAAAGGAATGCAGAAGTGTTAGTTATTGAAACAAACCAAAAAGAGCCATTTCTGAAGTTTCTCTTGTGCTTGTCCCATGAGCACCCTCCATTGAGAGGGTGGTTTGAGCACAACCTATGCACAGGAGCTCTATGCAAAGTCTCTGCTTGGTGCTGAGCAGCCCTGGCTCTGCTGTTATTATGCATCAGGGCTCTGCTTTGCTCATGGGTGTCTTTAGCTGAGCTTTCCCTTCTTTCAATCACTGATAGTGTATTTGTCATCTCTCCCACTTAGCAAATTCTTTCCTTGAATAGTATTTAAAAACCTGTTTTAACTTGGTTTTTTGCACATGTGCATGATCTTGTTTGAGGGCCCAGTCACTGCTTGAGGTCAAGGGCTGAGTTCCAGATCCTTTGGTGTAATATGGCTCTGTAGGGAATGGAGCAGCACTGCTTTTCCTCGGCTGAATGTTTGGCCCTGGATGTAGAGATAAACGTTTGAATTTCACTTTTCTGTGTTTGAGTTGGTTTTAGTATTAGACTGATTTCTTAATTTAGTCTCCACATCAAAGATACTGAAGTCTCTTTGTATCTGTTAGCTAGAGGGAAGCATGAATTGACAAAGGAAATTCTTACTATAAAGTGTATAGGTTAGGCTGTTTAATTTGAAGCTCTTCCCCAACCCCATTTCTGTATTTTCCTCTTGTTTCACCCAGCACCTCACTGGGGTTGAGAAACGAACCCAAAGGCCTCCAGTGAAGTGACTGTTTAGCTGCCAGTTGTGAATCTCTCGAGGTGCTGGATTTAGACTCACACTGTGGTGTGGAGTCATTCTCAGATGATTTTTATCACTTCAACAACAAAATGAGGGACAAGACCTGAGGCCTGTCCTCCCCATGGGTGCTTTGCACTGAGGTGTCTCAGCGAACACAGTCACTATGTGTGTTGTGGTATGAAAGAGTCAGTCAGCACTGGGGTCTGATGCAGCCTTCCAGCTGAATGCAGCACTTGTGTGCTGGAGCTTCTTTGTGCCTGGTTCAGCTATAGCCATCTGTCACTGTGATAGATGTGCAGCAAAGCGTGGGCAGAATCTGCACCAAAATGGGTTTGATCTTTCCAGAACTAAAACTAATTTTTGAACTTCTCAGGCCAAAAGGTGTATATGGAGAAGGGGAGAAGTCTTGAGATGGTGAGTTGGTGCTGTGCTGCTATGCTGCTGCTCCTGTGCCTCTCAGGACAGGGCAGGGAGCTTTCCAGAGTCACAAAGCTGCCATAGCAGTCATAGCACTGAGCAATTTCTGCTTGGAAGGTGAGAGCAGAGCACAGTTACAAAACAGAGCTGTTTACCAGGCCTGTGCTAGGTGGATAGCTGTGGTAGAGCTTGTGGCATCATCTTTAGGGTCATCCCTACCATCATCATCTTGCTCTGTGTCCTGCATAAGAGCTACCACTATGTCTGTTCATGGCCTGTACCTGCTCTTCCTCTTGCAAGTCTCTTCAAAGGCCTGGCCAGCCTTTTGCTGCCTCCTGTTCCTCTGAGTGGTGAGCAAAGTCTGCATCCCCAAATCCTGTTCACTTGCCTATGGGTCCCTGTGTGAGAGCTGCAGCGTGTGTGCTGGCTGTGGGACTGAGCAGCAGTGCAGGCAATCAGGAGATTCAGCCTCTGGCAGGGAAAAACTCCAAGAGAAAATACTCTTTTTTCTAAAGTGGTTTAATTCTATTTCAGAGCCAAGTGTCCACACCACTAAAATCCTGACCACAGCAGGCACTGACGTCAACTCTGAGAATGCCTGCAGCCAAAGAATCTGGTGGTCGATGGCTGTAGAGACTGGATTTTATTACCTTTCCTGGGATTAATTAGGTCTGGGCCATAGGAGGGTGATGGAGCTTTACCTCATCCTCACTCTTCTGTCTTGCTAAAGGATCACTCATCCTCTGGCCTCTGAATATCACTGGTGTTAATTCATAGCAGTACTGATAACCCAGCTTTATCAAGAGAGGTAAGTGCATGGCAGCCTAAGGGCTGTTAGAGCTGATAGTGCACAGTGAGCACTGAGTGCTCTCCTTAGTGTCCCAGCACTGGCTCCTTTCTAAGATACAGAGGGAGAGTGGCAGAGATGGACAGGCTACAAACAATTGTTCTTTTGTGTATTTAACTCAAACACTGCAAAAGGCTTTTTCTGCATTTCTTTCCTCTTCTGTCACTGTCCAGGAAAGTGCCTTGATGTGATGCATTTGGTGTCTGGTGGGATGGAAAGATCCTCTAAAAATACCAAGCTTAATATCAGGTCTTAAAACCTGAAGGAGGTTGTGTGCAAGGCATTTGAGAAGCCTTGCAGAAACAATGAGGTCTGCTCTGTGCTGTCTTTGAATGTTTGCATGAGCTCTGTCAACTGTGTTTGTGCACTGAGGGTGCTTCCTGGGACACTGCCAGGGTTTGCCTGGCTCCAGGAGCATCTGAGTGCGCTGATGTTTCCAAACTCGTGTTACCTCCACGCTTTCTTCTGACATTTCTGGCTTCTTTGGGTTTTTTTAGGTGTTTGGTGAAATACCTGAGCCCTGCAGCTTGATGGGGAAAAAACCCAATATGGTTTGGATTATAAAATACAGAGCTGCAACATTGGTCTCTCTGAATTTGCTACCCTGGGGAAAGACAGGAATCTCAAAAGCTTGAAATACAGATGCAGAAGACCCATAAATATAATCAAGTGCAGAGTTAAACTGGAACAATGTACAGTCTGTTGGCTCTGAGATGTCTCTTGGCTCTGATAGTCTGGGGCTGGCTGAGAAAGACCCCACATTGAGGTTCTTTTCCAGATTGTGTGTCAAAAAGAAGGTGCTTGTTCTGCAGTTGTACCTGAGAGTTGTCAGAGCCATTAGCTGCAAATCAGTTTTGAAAAGCTTCATGCTTTCTTCCTCTACCTTTCCATATGCTGAACAGTCCTGCCTGCAGAAGTGTAAGTAGATGTATTTTCCTTTATTCTTAGTCTGGAATACGCAGGATGCTTTCTCTTTTCCCCAGCACTCTGCTCATACTCGTTTATAGAAGGTCAAGTGTCTGTCATCCAACTCTCATCTCTCTTGCATTCCCAGCAGTGGAAATGTACCCTGTTAAACTTGACCATGTAGTCTTGACAACTCGCATCTTACGGAACAGCACAGAGGACTGATGCAGATGGAAGATGCTGTGTGCTCATGCATATGTAATCTCGTAAATCATTGCTGTAGGTTTCTACAGAGACCATACATGATGGATTTACAGCATGTGAGGCAAACTGGCTCAATATCTCAGAGTTATTTTTCCTGAGAACTTACTTGGAGCCCCTGTTTCCTACCAGCTCATGGGGTGTCCTCTTTGAACTTCGCTGGAGTAGAGTTACTGTGGTTCCTACCTGAGCTGTCCCTTTCAGAGACTCAGGAGGTGTAAGGGCTTTCAGTGGTGGCATTCTGGGCTAGGTACTTTGGCTTTGTGTGAGCAGGAGCTTTTTGTTTTGTGAAAGAGATATGAAATGGTCATTCCCACTGAAAGTCAGTGAGGGCCTAGCACCTGACATGGATTCTTGGAGAACATTAGCCTTGATGAGTGCTGTCCACGCCAACTATCCCCTTCCTTTCTCTCCCATAGAGCTGAAACAACAGAAAAAGTAAGTTCTGCTGCTTTCTGGTAACTTTTTTCCATAAAACCAGACTAAAAATTCATCTCTAGCTGTGTCAGGAGAGGATTTCCCACAAATACATTGGCTTATTTCCCATGCTTCAAGTGAAGACAGTTACTGCTCCCAATCCTATATGCAAGAGAGGTTTCTGTGCTAAAGGTGTGGGTCACTGGTAAAGGGCTCAGTATAATGTTTGGATTTCTTGTTACTGACAAAGCTCATATGCCTTGGGTTCTTTCCCATCCTCCTCTTGGAAAAGCCTGCTTGAGCCTGGAGTTGCAAGATGGAAGGAAACTGGAAGCTGTGATGAATGGATCCACATAGCCCTCCCAGCTGGTGGAACAGGTGAAAGCCACTGGGAAGTGAAGCCTTTACATTTCAGAGTGGGATTTGTCTGCCCAGAGCAGTGTTGGAGTAACTTGGTTGGAGGAGGAAGTCTTGCCTTTCCCAGTGCATTTTGCTGTCAGCTGGGGCTGGTGTTCATTTACAGCGTGTTTGATGGTTCTTAAATCTCGTCTTCAGTTAAAGAATTCTGGCAAAAGGGGGAGGAAAAAGCAAAACTTGGATTTGCAGCTGGAGCTGGGCAGCACTGGGACTTCAGTGCTGGAGGCAAAAAAGCCCAAACCTGTAAGCGTGATCTGTTATCTGTGTGACAAAAAGATCCAGCCTGAATCCAGCCTAGAACTTGGAATTTGCAGATGGATCCTATCTTTCTAAGTGGGAAGGTGGAAGTGTCTGTGACTTGAATATCATGTTGGGTCATGGCTGTGAGAATCAAAACTGGTTTTCAAAATGGGTGCCTAGTTTTAGTGCCAAAACGTGTATTTTGATAGCTAAACTATACTTTGATAGCTAAACCATCCAGCACTGCCAGGAGCCTGGGGATGCCTTCCACTTTCATATAAGGGTCTCTACATTATTTCTGACAGAAAATAAATGCCCATAACTATAACATTTGCTGCAAAATGTCTGCCTTTGCAAGCATTGTCTGATGCTTTTGTTCACTAAAATAAAAAACAAGTGGACTGGAGTACTCACTGGGCCAGTTAAAGAGCACTAGATGCCTGGTTCCACAGGGGAATTAAACAAGTTATGTTGGAATGAGGGGTTTATAATCCTGAGCTGTGCTAGTTATGGGGAAGGTTGATTGCACTTGAGGTTTAGGTTGCAAATTGGCTTGAGGCTGGTTACATCTTGTGGGATAATTCCTTCTATGCCAGGGGGTGAGCTCCATGTTCAGGTAGCAGCTGGGATGGGTTTGCTGGTTGTAGTCCGCAAGTTTTCACTATGTGATCAGAGGTGCACTCTAACCTGAATGTGACCAAGCACTCCTAGCATTGAAGAGTTAGAAGAAGAGGCCAGCAGAGGATTGGGCTGGCTGGACTGCATGGGTTCCCTCCCAGGTCCTTCTTCACAGGTTTCCTTTGAAAATTGTGTGGTGCAGTCTTTTTATCAGGCTTGAATCTGGTTTTGAGTCCTGGGAGGGGGATGTGGGGCTTTGTTTCCTTATCTGTTGGCTGGAAGCACTTCTGAGGGCTGCTTGTGGTTTCAGAGACTCGACAATTCTCTATGTGTAAGTCTCATTGCATACATCTAATTCCTATCATTAATGAGTATCAAGACCTGCGTGAATTCTGCTGGAGGAGTCTGAATCTCCCGACCTCATCACAGGTCCTCTGTAGGATTCATGCCTTGCTCTTGCTTCCCTCAGTGGGAAATCTTCATTCCTTTGTATGTATCTGCATTAGGGTTAACAGCAGCATCTTGGTAAATTAACTTGGAAATCACTTGCTTTGCCCCTCAGGTTTCTCAGGATTTTGTTGGAGTAAATTGGCTGGATGCATAGCAAAAAGTAGTAACTTCTGCCTCTAGGGTTATTTCATAGTAAAACAGAGGATGGGAGGGTTTCCTTGAAGAGGAATTTATGCCTTGCTAGTAACAGAGCTTGGGCAGCTTACTCCTGGGTAATCATTGATGGGTTGGCAGTGTCTTCACACAGGCTGTCTTATAAAACTGCAGGAAAGAGTGCTGAGCCTGTCTAGTTTTGTGTTGATCTGTTCTCATTCCCAAATATGAAAGACTAAACTACTGTTTTGTCTGAAACAAAAGGAATGGGGTTGTGGTGCCTGGAGCAGCTGATTGACTGGCACAGACATAGGGAGCTAATTCTTGTCCATTCAAAGGCTTTGTGGCTCTTGATTAATATTAACTTGGGGCGTTGTGCACTGGCAAATCAAGAGAAAAGACCCCACATGGTGGGGCCAGAGGCTGCTATTATTTCTAGCAAATGTTTGTGTGTGGCTGTTTTGCTTCAGGCTTCATGGAGTGATCAGTGTTGTCAGCTCTCATCTGAGCACTGTCCTCAATGAAATCCCTGCTGCAAGCCTGAATGAATATTCCTTGAGTCAGATTAGTGATCCTTGCTGGAAATGCATTATTGGTGCCTGTGAAGTTTGATCAGATCTTGCTTTATCTTAATGGGTCTGTGTACACAGGATCTTCAGTTCCAGGGGGAGTTGGGAGGGCAGAGTGCCAACAAGCATGTTTTAAGATCAAATGCCTCTGACTACTCCAGTATCAGCAGATTATCTACCAATTAGTAGCAAGAGCTCCAGTATCCTGTACACACAAGGCAGTCATCTGTTCAAGAAGTTATCAGATGTCTGAGAGAAAACAACGAGTGTGTTTGCAAGGGCTGCACAGGAAAAACTGCAAAGGGGGGTTGTTGGTTTGCTGTTATTGAATTGATGTACAGCTCAGATGGAAAAGTGAAGTAGGAAATCCACTTGCTTGTGGATGCTCTCATGAGACCCTGCGTATTTGCTTCTAATCCCTGCTGCATATCCAGAAGCCAAATGTTTTCTGCCATGGTTGTGGCCCAACTGTTTGACTCTTTGTATAGGACTCGTATTCATCTGTCTCACGAGCCACCCTGTCTGCCATCAGGTAGCCTGAAATATGTTTTATACTGTGGTTCGTAGGGGGGGTTGTGGAGGTGGTGGTTCCCCTACCCCTTCAGGTTCCCCTCTTGAAGAGAGAAAGGACATTTGGCATCATTCCTTTCCCAAGGATAAATGGTCTGATGTATTCCAAGCACTAGCGAAGGGTGTTGAATCAGTCTTAATTTAATCAGCTTTACAGGTGACATCTAGAGACAGCTGGGAGTTTGATTTTAATTGTCTTACTCACTAGATGCTCTTAGAAGTATTTGATATAGTTAATCCTTAATATTTAGCACACTCATTGTAGAATGACATGCAAGCACACACTGCAGGCATATGGAGGTCAGATGCCCTCCTGCTCTGTCTGGAGCTCCTTGCAGAACAGCAGGGAAAGAAAATCTGCTTCCCACAGATGTTCAGCTTGTGGTGGTTTGACTATAATGAACCAAATCCTGTTTACCTGGGCTGGTGTAAGTCTGCAGTAACATCACTTGGTTTGTGGTTACACCTGTTGGAGTAAGGGTACAGCTCTGGGGCAGAATCTGCTCCTGCATGTTGTGCCTTGAACCACTGAACTAATCCTGCTGAACAGATTAATCATTAGAAGCCTGAGCCAGTAATCATTGAACTCAAAAGAAAGATTCCCTTTGGCATAGATGGCTATGCAATGGGAATCCATAGGATTATAGTGGCATCAGACTATTGCAATGTAATATTGCTTGTTGGTTGGATTTAACTGTCACATGCTGACCCTGAATGTGAGCGTCCTCCTTGCAAGCAGTTAAGTGGGTGAATTGGTCTCAAAAAAAAGCCTTAAATATTTAGAATACAGATATTTTTCTCTGTTTATTTTGGGGTCAGTAGGAATTTACTTGCTTTTTTAAAATAAAGATGCTAGCAACTAATATCCCCTTAAAAGAAAGTGGGGTTTTTTATGTGGTAGTAAGGTCTGTAAGAAAACTCTGTGTATCACAAAGCTGTCAAAATCGGCTGTCTGTGGCTCAAACAGCTTCATACAGCACCCAGTTGATGGTCTCTCTAGTATAAAATTGTGACTGTTTCACGACACATGGAATATGTGTCCTGTGTGCTGCATCTGGGATGTGATGGCCTGGGGATGCGGCAGAGCACTTTACTTGCACAGCTTTGTTTATAGAATTCTTTGTGAGAAAGGAAGTATTTGTGCATGGGGGTTTTACGTGGTTGCAGAAGGAAGACACTGCTGAACTTTGCCACGAGTATCTCTAAAAAACTGAACCTACACTGAGAATTCAGCAATCAGTGTGATCTAACAAAGTGCCAGTGCTCTAATTTGTAGGCAGTGTTGCACAGGAGTTAACTGCTGCTACCTGAGTATTCCCAAGCTGCTTGGTGAATCCCTACCAAGCATGAGCTGTAAGTCATTCTCACTTTCTGTAATTATACACCTGCTGTGCACCTGTGAAACCTCCCTGTTCTGACACTGAATGCTTCACCATCACCTTGGAGGCCTGGGCCCGTGTGGTAGGTCAGTATTTGTGTTTTACACACAAGACAACATAGAGAACTAGGTCTTGCCCCATGGCATCCTGTGAGTCAGAGTTGAAAGTGGAACAGTTATCCTGGCTACCAGGTTTTTCTGGCCTTCTGACCTCCCAATCCTGGCACCCTGAGAAGCAGCTTCCTCTCTGACCCTGCTTCCCATAGTCCTTCTCATTAACTAAAGTGTTGAGTCTGTAAACATCGTAGTGTCTGGAATCTGACTGAGGGTATGCAGCCGTTGAGCATACAGGGCAAGTGTCTGAATCCTGAACTTGCAGTGTGCTTGTATTTCACACTTCAGTCTGTCCAGTTGCTTGGGACTCACATCCCTGAAGATGACAGGAGCCTTATGTATTGCTGTATAATTTGTTTTATCATAGAATCACAGAATGGCTTGGGTTAGGAAGATCATCTGATTGTAATTTGTGCCACAGGCAAGGGCACCTTCCACTGGAGCAGGTTGCTCCAAGCCCCATCCAGTCTGGCCTAGAACACTGCCAGGGATGGGGCAGTCACAGCTTCTCTGGGCACCCTGTGCCAGAGCCTTACCTGCATAATTACATATGTTGTCTATTATAATTAAAATGATATTTTTATTATCTGTCCTGGCCAGATGTGTTCAGAGGATAAAATCGTAAAGCTGATCATCTGGTGATGTTCTGAAGAAGTGGCATGAGAGAAGATAGTTCACACATGAGTGTAAGATACAGCTTTGGGTTTGAGATACTTGCTGTGGGTTTCCTGGAATCATAGAGGCATGGAATACCAGGATGGAAGGGGCCTCAAGGATCATTTGACCTGACCTTTCTATGCAAAGCATGACATAGACTAGATGTCCCAGCACCCTGTCAGGCCAGATCTCAGTATTCAATGTTGGGGAGTCCACCAGTTCCCTGGGGAGATTATTCCCATGTTCTCATTGGAATTTGTTCTCATTGTGAAAATTTTCCCTCTTGCATTCAGTCAGAATGTCCCAGGAATAACTTGTGCCCATCAGCCCTTGTCTTTCTATGTTCATATCATAGCTCTGATATTCTTTTAGAGTCAGATCTGGATCATGTTCATGTTTTTTTCTCAAATAAAAAAAAAAAGGTCAGGCATCCACTGGAAATAGATGACTTGGATTTTCTGCAAAGAGTGCCCGTTCCAGTGCAGTTCATTGCCGTTTGAATGGGATACTTAGCTCTTTAAGCCAGATATTTGGAATAAAGTAGATGACTCAGTGTTAATCTGCTCTCAAATATCCTTTTGATTAGATTAGGCAAAACAGAAACAGCCCAGCAAACTCTGCATTCTGCATCATGTGGATCTGTGTACAATCAGTCTCTTGTGGCCTTCAGGGAAGCTGTATGGCCTGTATGATCTGCACAAGGATGTATGGCTGCAGAAATAGATGGATGATGGAGCAATGAATCAAAGCTGTGTTTTCAGCACAGTGCAGCCTCAGGGTTTTGTGCATGCTTGTTTGGCAATTAAGAGACATTGGCCTTTACCTCTTCTGTGGTTCCCCCGGGATCCTGGGAGTGCTGAAGGTGATCCCTGGGAATCTCTCTTTCAGGGAAGTTGGATGGAAGATTCAAAGGGATGGTATAGTTGTATTGGCTGTCATGTGTCTACTGAGAAGGGAAAACCTTCCATACAAGACAAAGCATGGTGCTTGCCTTTCTGCTGATGCCACCTCAGTGGTTCAACTGACAGTGTCTTAACTGAAAAGCTGTCTTCCAGGATAGCTGCTTACACTGAAAGCATAGAATCATAGAATGGTTAGGGTTGGAAAGGACCTTACGATCATCCAGTTCCAGCCCCCCTGCCATAAGCAGGGACACCTCACACTAAACCATGGCACTCAAGGCTCTGTCCAACCTGGCCTTGAACACTGCCAGGGATGGAGCATTCACCACTTCTTTGGGCAGCCTGTGCCAGTGCCTCACCACCATTACAGTAAAAAGCTTCTTTTCATCTAAACTCAATTTCCCCTGTTTAAGTTTGAACCCATTACCCCTTGTCCTGTCACTACAGTCCCTAGCAAAGAGTCCCTCCCCAGCATCCCTATAGGCCCCCTTCAAATACTGGAAGGCTGCTCTGAGGTCTCCACACAGCCTTCTCTTCCCCAGGCTGCACAGTCCCAACTCTCTCAGCCTGTCTTTGTATGGGAGATGCTCCCGTCCCCCGATCATCCTTATGGACTCCTCTGGACTTGTTCCAACAGCTCCATGTCCTTTTTATGTTGAGGACACCAGAACTGCATACAATGCTCCAGGTGAGGTCTCACGAGAGCAGAGCAGAGGGGCAGGATCACCTCCCTCGACCTGCTGGTCATGCTCCTTTGGATGCAGCCCAGGATACGGTTGCTTTCTGGGCTGCAAGCACACGCTGCAGTCGGCTCATGTTCATGTTCTCATCGACCACCACCCCCAAGTCCTTCTATGCAGGGCTGCTCTCAATCTCTTCTCTGCCCAACCTATAACTGTGCCTGGGATTGCTCCAACCCAGGTGTAGGAGCATGCTGATAAGGAGCTAACCAAGATTTCTCCTTCATTATTAAATGTCAGATGTTAATTGTTTGTACTTTCTTCTCTCACGACTAGGTACTGACAAGGCAGAAGAAAATACCATTCATGGTTACAGTCTGTGAACTCTTTGCAACAAGCAGTCACTGGGAAGACTCAGAGAAAAAATCGTGCTTGTGCCTAGGAAATGTTCCTGAGGTTCAGCAGGAACATGAGAAGCTCTTATGAGTCAAGAGAGCAAGAGTAGGGAAGGTCTTGCTGATGTGGTCTAGCTCTTCATATGGCTCCCAGATGCCAGCACAGCACTCACTGCCTGACCTTGCAGCTTCCACCTATGCAAATACACTGCTGGCTTGCATTCAGGGATGCTTTAAGCTTGAGCTGGGGCACATGGTCCTCAAAAGTGCTTCTGGTCCTGAGCTCATAGTGCAGCAGGAGCATGGGTATGAGCAGCATGGCTCATCAGCTGTCATTACAATCAAAATGCTGTGCTACGGTAGAGCTAATCTGGTTTGAATGGGATAACCAGATCATCCAAGCACTGTAAGGGCATAAGAGAAAGGTTATCATGCTTGTTCTGTGGCTGGAATAAATAAGATGCCCAAAGGCAGTTGTGCTAAAGTCAGAGGTGAACCAGGCTCTCTCCTGGTCGTTTAACCTTTGTTTCCCTTGGACTGTTAGAGCTACAGCTGCTCTGCTCATGCATGGCTGCTCACGTTATGCTCTATGAGTAAATATCCTGAGTTATGCATGCACAGCAACTCCTGCATCACATTCCTGTGCAAGCAGCTGCTGTTAGAGCTGCTGATTCCCTGGTCTGGCTCCAGTCTGACCACAAAGTAATAATTACTCTCTTGATGGACAAGCCAGGGTATTTTTTGGTACCTTCTCATCTCCACCTTATTGGTAGTGAGCTAATTCCATGATTTCTGAGTGAATAAATCAGTGCTTTTCTGTGTGCATCTGCTTGAGCATTATGCTCATGGTTGCTCATCTCTTTCAGTTAGTACTGTTAAGTTAGGAATGGCACCAGATCCATCCCAGTGGGTTTTATGTGGAAATGATGCCTGAACAAAACCCCTATCCATAAAAAGACTGTGAAGCTTCAAAACTCTGCTGCTTGATTGCTTTTCTGGTGGAAAGAAAACACTATCTATGCTTTACTTGGCTGCTTCATACAATGCTTAGTGCTCAAGATAAATTTGTCCGGTTCAGAAGGTTTCCTGAGCCTGCTCTTCCCTCTGTGCCAGTGCCAGTGCTCTGCCTGGGAAATGGTTTATAAATGTCTCATTAAAGACCTCTGTGTGCCTCCTTTTCTTTCTTTTTGTCATGGGATCAGCTCACTGAGAGCAGCTGTCTTCACTTCCGTAACAGCAGCCCCCAAACCACGCTTGTGCTTTACAGATTCCCACAGCCTGAGAAACCACGGACAACTGTGCACGTATGTGTGTGCTGGGGTTTGCAGACATCGCAGGCTTAGGCTGAGCTCGTTCCCAAGCTTTTCCATGCTGCTTTGAAAAGAAAAGCCTCCAAGAAGTCAGCTTTGTGCTAGGTTTATAAAGAAGCTGAACATATGGTGTGTCTATAGCTACGCCACCAAAGACGCAGAGCCACGGGTGAGTGTGCTGAGGATTTGAGGGACGTGGTTACACGGTGCAGCGTTCAGGCTGCACTCAGGAAAGAAGCTCACTGCAGGCAGGAGCCATCCCTGTAAGTGCATCTCCACCAGTTGGTGTTCTTGCTCTCCGGGCTGTCTCATGGGTCCATTGTACTGGGCTACCCCAGGCTGCTTTCTAATGTTTCTTTTTCTCTCCTTAAGTCTTCTAGTAGTTGTGATCAGGGCAAGGTAACCCTGTTCGGATACAGGATTGAGGGGACAGGACTTCTTGGATCTTTACAGCTAAAGTCTTGTTTAAATGGAAAACTATATCCTCTAATTCAAATAAGTGGTAGTGGAAAATGTGAATAATGCTTCCAAGTAGCATTTTCTGTAGTTGAAGTGAATTCATTTACAGAAGGATTTAACCTGTGTTATTCCACAATACACTAGGGCTTACTTTAACATAGTCTTAGCTTTTTCAAATGTGTCTGACTTATTTCTAGAGGCAGGGGTGCCACAAGCTGGGGAGGCAGATGTGGATGCTCTGTCCATTGTCAAACCTGAAACACCCTTTAAACTGTGGGATTTTTGTTTCCATTATTTTCTGGGCAAACTGGGTGCTGCTCCAGAGGTGTGATAGATGGGTCAGATTCCAGGCTGGTGAATAGCGTATTGAAACATGAATGTTGAAAGAATATATACTTAAGTTTTTAAAATAATAATTATGTAAAACTGAAGACTGTAATCTTGGGTTGAATAGATCCATCCATATGCTGCAAGTTAATTATCCCTCACTGAAAGGAACCTTGTGCATTTTCTACTAGTCACTTGCCTCCTGAGTGCCCTGTGCTGCCAAAACCTATCTGTTTTGCATATTCTGAATAGCATTGTTTATTTAAAGAGCCCAAAATCCTCACCCATAGCAAATATATACCTTTGCTGTTTGTTTCTTTTAAGAATGATACTGGATTTGGTCTAGTGTAGCTCCTAAACCCCAGGGTCCTCCGTCCCTCCTGTCTCCAGCGGGCACCAAGAAAGCACGTCTCGCCTGTGGCAGAGCAGATTTCATACCAGCCAGCCTCTTGAATGAGACCTTTATAAGAAGGCTTTTGTTCCCTATGTCTGTTTGAGGTTCAGTGCCCTTCCCAGCTGCCCCTGTGAAGACAAATATCTGCCTCAATGAGTATCTCCTTGCATTCAGTGCTGCAACTTTGCAGCAGCTCTCATTTCATTTTGCTTGTTCATTCGTAAGTCTTCTTTGCTTTCCTATATTCCTCTTTTCCTTCGTCCTCCTCACAGGTTTCTTTCTAGGCCTGTCTCCTTTCTTCAAAGAAACCAGAGCCAGTGATGCTGAAGTTGCATCAGATCTTAATATCCATGCCTTGGGGGTTATTCCAGGGAACAGTAGGCAACAGATTTTGAGGGTGCCAGATGCAGAGCTTGACTCCACGCCAGATTACAGTCCCAACTTTTCAGCTTTGAACTTGCAGAGCTCTCAGTTGTTGTTTCCAAGTCAGCCATAAATCTCTCGGGCTGCTTCCTCCCACAGGCATTTGGCTATTGCTTGCGAAGTGTTGCTTTCTCTCACAGTCACCTCTTCCCTCTCTCTGCCTTGTCCTGCAGCTTGAAAGGGCTGTGATAAATCTTGCAGAAAACAGCTGCTTCGGTGCTGTGCTGGGCAATTTGAATTTGGGTATGGCAGAGTGGGCTGGCTTTCACTGGATTGCTAACAGCATCGTGTTTATGTAATCCCAGCTTCTTAACAATCTCCAATCCCTGTGTGGGAACCTGGAAATGACATGTGGTGAGGCCTCACCATCACTGAGTGCTGTGCAGGCAGCAGGCAGCCAGCCAGCCCTTCTCCTGTGGGAGACCCTGTCAGCCTGTGTGGCTGCTGCTGGTGCTGTCTCCCTGCCTGTGGGGTGGCAGCTCCTGGTGGTGCAGTGGCTTGTTCTGCCTGTCTCTTGCCTGGTAGACTGTAATTGATAGGAACTGAGACTTGAGTCTTTGGCAGCAGATGCTCTGGACTGGCCTTCTTTATTCCCTTCTCTGTAGGGGAAGCTCTGATCAGCTTTGCTCTCTATCAGTTAATCCATCTCTGTGTTGTGCTCGGGGATGAAATACAATTGCAGACCCAGAAAGGTTTACAGTAATTGCAGTGTAAAAGAACAAACAGAACTAGGAGCTTATAGGTACTTGGTTGTAAAGACAACATGCTACTGTTCTGCACCTCCAGGTCGTAGTGGAGGGTGGTGGTCTGTTGCCAGCAAAAATGCTTGGTGCTCTGAGTACAGGCTGCAGGTTGAATGGGGCAGTGTCTGGTGTCCCAGCTGAGACCACATCCTCACATCATCACCCAAGCACTGACTTACAGGGTAGTTAGCCAGGCTTCCCTAGTGCCTCTTATGGTTTTACTGCCACAGGATTAAGTAAAGCCTACATTATTCCTTTAGAAGGCACCCCTGTGGCCAGCAGTGAGGTTTCCCAGTGATAAAATCTGTGTGTGCTTCAAATGGGCATTAGGATCCCCTGGTCACAGGGCTGCCCTGAAGCCCTGCCCAGGCTGGGAGGGAGCAGAGCTGGTACCAGTTTTGTGACCAGTTAGTTTAGTTGCAGGGCTGCACATTGACATGCTCACAAGCTGGAAGGCATGCTGTCCCCTCACAGGTTAGTGATATCTATAGTACCACTATAGATCTATCTATAGCATGGGCCAGCGAGATGAGGATGTTGTGTCTTCAGGTCTTGTGACACTGACACATTTGCCAGGCTTGGTACAGCTTTTCTTGCTGGCTAGTGGCTAAGAAACTTGATTGCCATGGAGAGGGAAAGCAGCCAGCCTGGAAGTGGAGAGCCAGTTCTGTGCTGCATGTTGGGCTGTCTTGTCATGTGGTGAGATTTGAGGGTGAAAACTTCTGAGAATTAAATGGAGACAGACAAGACCTCTCCTAGGGCACAGTAAAGCTCTTCTGTAAGTATGATGTGTTCTCTCGTTTCTCCCTCCTTTCTGGCATAAGATGTTACTCTGGTGTATCTCTTTTTCTTTCTTTTTTCCTTTCAACCTAATGTGCTTCCATTTTATCAATTTACTGCCTGTCTCCTGATTCCCATGGCAACACAACAGGCTGCATTTTTGGCAGTTGAGGTGCCTGGCATGTGTCTTGGGAGCAGCAAGATTACAAAAGGGTTCTGCGGGGAGTAGGAAATACATGGGCAGCACTCACTAGCTTCTCATGCTAAACTATTTTTCTCTTCCTCTCCCTCCTCCCCTTTAGAAACAAGTTTCCTTTGCCCTTTGTTTCAATTGCCTGGTGATAAGAAATGAGCAACTGAAGTGCTGTGGGGAGGTCAGATGTGGAGGGGATGAGGGGTTCTGGATGGCACTTAGATATAGCACAAGGCAGAGCATCTCATCAGGGATCCTACAAAGAAGGTTATTCCTGCTGATGCTGCAGAGCAAGTGCTCTGTTCCTCCTGCTTCAGCTTTCAGAGCTTACTTAGAGGGGGACTCTTGCTCCTGTACTCTACAAAGCACTCTTCAGCCCTTCCTGCAACAGGCACTTCTGAGAGCTGGTAGATACTCTCCCGTTTGTGGGGGGGATTCCTGCTTCCAGGGATTTTGGACACATGGCTTTCATTGGCAGAGTAATGAGAGCCATGTGAACAGGCTGAAGCTTCAGTTAAAACCTTTAATCTCTCCAGCTCTTGGCTGATAGGGATTTGCTTGGCTCCTGAAGTACTGGTACCCTGTCACTGTGGGGTACCCTGCTGCTGTGGACCCCTAAAACGGATGGGACAAGTTTATAAGAGGGGTCCTAGGCACCAGGGCTGCTGTGGCTGTTGTGAGTGTGTCATGAAGGGAAAATAGAGATCTAGAGTTGGATAAGATGCGCATTTAGTGGATGCTGCGTGTATGACTGATTTATAAGTTGCTGTTCAGCCCTGAAAGCTGTGACCTACAGGAAGACCATTTAAATTGAAAAGAATGAGCTGGCCCATGGGCACAATAGGGTTATAAAGTTGGAAAGCCTAAGTGGAAGAGATCCTGCTTTCTGTTTGTTGTGTCTTGGATCCTGGTCCCTGTGAGAGGGAGGGAGGAGCTGCACAGTCCTCTGGCAAGTGAGGTTTGTGCTGGACAGAGCAGCAGCAGAAGATCCTCATGGACCAAGGGAGGAAAGAGCTTTCCTCTTTGCTGGCTTCCAGGTGAGCTGCTGAATTGGATGCCAAATAGTCATCTTCAAAGACTTCCTGTGGCTTCTTGATCAGCATCAGCAGGTAGTGGCAGGGTTGGAGTAGAAGCAGATCAGTCGGTGTTTTGTTGGTTTTGTTTCTCTTGTGAAACTCTCAACTTTGTATCTGAATTCTGTAGCCTCACTTTGCTGCCAGAGCGTTTTTTGGAGCTTGGTGTTTAACTGGGGAGTCTGACCAGAAACAACAAATCCAAGTGATGCAGGCGTAGGCAAGCTCTTTGGATGTTTTAACAACAGGGCCGTAATGAAAGTGAACCTCTGGCAGTGCCTCACTTAAATCCTATTTCTGAATAGTTCACCTTGTGCTGAAGCTGCTCTGCTCTGGAGCCTGCAATTAGATGGTTTCCCTGAGATGTTATAATTATTGTAGTTGCAGCCCTGCCTGTCAGACTGGCACCTAAAAGCAATGGAGGTTATAAAGTCCCACTAAAATTTTGGCTTTTGGGGAACACAATGCAACACCAAAAGTCTAATGAGCTTTCTTTTCTTCTTTAGTCTGGTCCAAGTCAGTGTTTGAAGGTGTTTGCTCTCACAGTGAAATATGTGAGTCTAGACATGGTTTTAAATCCTGCTGTGTTGTTTGTTCAGCCTTGGGCAGCCTTCCTGCCTTTCTCTGCTTGAGCTTCACTGCTAAAGGGTTTGCTTATCTAAGCCACATTGCAGAGGTGTTTGTGAATGCTAGTGTAACCTGTATCTTGATCCTTAACTAACAGCCGTAACAAGGATGTGTGCTGAAATCAGGCTCCAGTAGGACTAGAAAACCAGCTTTGATCTTGTGTGACTACAGATGCAGAGCCCCCCAGTTTCTGTGCTTATAGTGTGGTAAAGTTGAATTTGGCTGTTGTGCTTGGCATGTTGTACACGTGTGTCACAAGCATGCCAGCAACATGAGATCTGTGTGTTGTGGCACTTTGCCGAGCATGGACCGAGGATGGAAGTTGTGTTTCTAATTTATTCTCATAATCATGGAAGGAGAGAGGTACACATCACAGATGCTGTTAGTGATAAAATACTGTAGCCATCTCTGGTTATTAAACTAAAAGTTTCTTTAATGTAACTTGCAGGGTCCTAATCTGGCTTCTTTACTGTCTTGTACTATTGAGCACTGACATGAAAATGGTGGTCTTATTTTCTGCTTATGGTTGTTTTTATGGTTCATATGGATGGAACCCTGTTTCTTCCCCATCTCCTCTTATTTCAAGTGTTTTGTAAAGATCAAAAGCTCTAAGCATCCTCATAGGTTTTGGTTTTTGCTTTTTAAGGTGGAATCAGTTCTTGGATGTCGTGATATCCCTCTAACGGACTTCATGTTCTCATACTGTCTTTTACAAGATTGCAAGTAACACAGGCTTGAATGTCAGGTATTTGCCAAAAAAATAAGTTAATGCAGAACATGTGAGGTTGAGGAAACTTTCAGAATAGGGCCCAAAAGCCAAGAGGTTTCTCCAAGAAGCCACAAACAGACTGGTGCAACTGTGCCGTAGAGATTTGTCAAGAGCATTGACTCTGAAGTCTAGTGAGAGCCAAAGTGTCAATATTAATTGCTCTTGGTGCTGATTCAGCAGAAACTGTAAGTTCTTTATGCTAGCACTGAAGCATTGGTGCTCTTTTCTTTCCCTGACATTAGAACTTTAGCAAAGCTTTGAGGTATCTTGGTTTGAGAGTTTTTCTATTCTTCAGGCTTTCTACAAGCTGAACCTTATCTTTCAGGCTCATTACTTCTGGAAGAGCTGTAGAAATGATGCAGTGGTGGCTGAGTCTGAACAGCTTTCACAGTTCATTTCAGACAAGCACTTGAGTCTGGCTTGTCTCTGCAGCTCTGAGGCTTTCTCTGTCAGCCTTCTTCAGCAGGAAAGAAATATCTCTTCCTGGGTGGGCTTTAGGCTATTCTGGTTGATGGCACCCAGAAATTTCAGCTTAAAGTTTGATTAAAGAGCCCAGGTCACTTTCATTGAGCACAGGATGTATGGGACCAAGTCTTACGCACACCCCCCTACACTAGCTGTGGGGAGAAGTACAGTTGAGACCTCAGTGCTACCAAGAGCTGAGGATGAGTGAAGGTCCATGGTATATGACTTGCTGGATCTTTATTTTTCAAGCTTAATTCTGTAATCTCTTGTGTGGTTCTTTTTAGGGTTTTGCTTAACCTTCCCCTTTAACATTCAGAGGGTTTTAATGGAGTCCATATGTCCTTGTCTTTCATTCCCTGGCGCCTAGGCTGAAAGCCCAGTTTATGATGGTTTGACAGTGGCATCTAACATGAGTTGGGTCCCACTGTCTTGTTTGCTTGGGTTTTCTTTGTTCCACTTTAGACACCAGTTATGTACTTAAGGGCCTCCTTGTGTATTACAGTGAGTTTGGCCAATCAAGGGTGTGCTGAAGAGCGAATGGGACAGTGAATTTCCAGCATCACCTGCAGTTTTCCCCTCTCTCAGTTCAGGGAAGCATTTCTGGAGGTCTGGCTTCAACTTGGTGGGCTGATGCTGGAATAAGTGCTCTTTACTGTGGGTTTTACTGAGTTTGGTGCATCGTGTGTCAGCCCTGGCAGGTTGTGCACGCACGGATGCGTAGATGCTTCCTGTTTAGAGAGATGCTGTTTATATTGAACATACCCCAGGTGTCTACTCACTGCTGGGTTCTGCTCCAGCAAAGGGGATAACAGCAGCTGAGGAAACTGAGTAGATTGCAGAGGCAGCTGCATGGTCCCACAGGAGATTATTAATGCCCTTGGTGGAACTCTAAATGCTCGGCTTGTTTGCCTGTATCCAAACACATGGAAGATTGTAGCAATAGGTACTAAAATATCAGTACCTCATACTTTTCTTGCTTTTCTTATTTATTATTTTTGGATGACTTTGGCATCTTTCTTCAAAGCGGCAGTTCTTGGTCTCCTTTTGATCCTGAAGGACTTAGCACCACTCCTGTCCTTTTGAACTTATTCACACTAGTACTGCCATGCAAAATAGGCTTTGGAGTTGCGGTGGGACTGGGGCATTGTAAAGGGGGATGAAGACATGGAGTGGGCTGTTGGTGTGCAGAACCTGGGCAGCAGATGGAAATTTCTGTGCGGATTGCTTTCCTGCTGATGGAGATGCGTAAGTAACGGGATCACTCAGGTTTTAACCTTCACTTGGTGTTAACCTGCAACCTAAGTTGTTGTCCCAGATGTTTCCTTTCTGTAAATACCCTTTCCTGGTGTTTCAGCTGCCTTTTAGGATTTTCTCCTCATACCAAAACCTCTTTTCCCTTGATTCACAGGCTCACCTTTACACAAGCAGGGTACCACCTCCACCACCAGTGCCGAGAAGTCGGGTTCAAAGGTTGCTGAGGTGGGCGATGATTTCCTGGGAGACTTTGTGGTGGGCGAACGCGTCTGGGTAAATGGAGTGAAGCCAGGTGTGATCCAGTATCTTGGGGAGACACAATTTGCTCCAGGCCAGTGGGCAGGGGTTGTTTTGGATGACCCAGTGGGTAAGAATGACGGCTCTGTCGGTGGAGTGCGATACTTTGAATGCCAGCCGCTGCAGGGGATCTTTACGCGACCATCCAAGCTGACGCGGCAGCCAGTGGCTGAGGGCTCAGGGAGCGACGGCCCCTCTGTGGACTCCTTGACGGCTCAGAACTTGTCACTGCACTCGGGGACAGCCACGCCACCTCTCTCCAGTCGTGTCATCCCTCTGCGGGAGAGCGTCCTCAACAGCGCCATGAAGACAGGCAACGAGTCTGGATCTAACCTCTCAGACAGTGGGTCTGTGAAAAAAGGGGAGAAGGACTTACGGCTTGGAGATCGCGTGCTGGTGAGTTCACTGTGGGGTCCCTCTAGAAAGGCAAAGATAAGGGTTTGCCCCTTCCCAAAGTGTACCCAGTTCAGTTCAGGACAAGACGAAAAGAGGACAACTGGTGGTGAGGTGTGGGACAGAGTCTGGCCTTGGAATGGGGATGCCTGGACCAAGCAGGCTTTGAATTGAATGGGGCTTGGAGCAACCTGCTCTAGTGGAAGGTGTCCCTGCCCATGACATGGGATTGGAACTAAATGAGCTTTAAGGTTCTTTCCAGCCCAAACCATTCCATGATTCATTGTTATTTGGGATGCTGTGTCTTCTGGACATGTTTCTTTCACATGATGCAAGAGAACTGATCCAGTAGAGTAAGTGCTCTGGAATAAGTCCTGAGCAGTAGAATGAGGTCAGAGAGAAGGCAACTCAGATGTGAGAGGGAAATAGAAGGAAAATCATTGATGATTATTTAGATACTCTCCATAATGGTGTGTACTGGGACTTTTGAGTAATTTGCAACATAGTGTATTGTTGCATGTAGTTGTACATACTCTGCTGGTAACTTCCCTTTTGATGCTTAAGTTTTTATATGTTGGATGTGACACCAATTCCTTTCCTGTACAGAAAGCAACTCACAGTTGTTTTTATATAAAGGCAGAACTTTGGGAGAGATCGCTGTACTGATGGATGGGTTCCTTATATCTGATTGCTGCTGCTGTTTTCGTTATCTAGAAGAGAGTACCTGATGACTTTAAGCCAAAATACCACACTTAGTACCAGTGTGGCTTACAGGAAGTTTGCCATCAACCTTAGTGTCATTTGTGTCCTAGCAAAGGAGTAGTGCTTTCAGTGGAGGTGGAGAAGCAAAAGGAAGCTAACAAAGCATGGAAACTCAAAGTATGAGTTCTGTTGTGCAGCTCTGGAAAATGGTTTAGTTTTGTTTAGTGTGTACGATACGTATTGTCATATCAAATATTGGAAGAGCCAAGCATTTGAGCACAGATCTGTTGAAATATCCCCAGTAATATCCCTGGATCCAGAAGATGAAGGTGACTGACCACCTGTGATGATGGGTTGTGGAGGGTTAGTCTTTGTACATCCTGGACCATCTGGCTCCCATTTAAATCAGCTGTGAAGCATTTTGGTTTTGGGGGCACCAGGTTCCAATAACAATAATGGTAGCTGAGAAGTATAGGCAGACTTGCCATCTGTTTAATAACTGGGTTTGGTAGAACTTGGTTCTGCAGCTGATGTGAGTCAGGAGGCTGTCAGAGGGAATCTCGGTGTCCTTTGTGGTCTCAGGGTGGGGTTTTTGGTTCTGTTCTGTCTTAGCCAACCAGGCAATGGAGTAGTGTTCTCTAGACTTCACGTTTAGCCCTTTTCTTCTCCTGGGGCATGGTCTGTCCACCTAATATTCTGCTTACCTCAATGGGGCCCACCCAGACTGAGAGTTCAGCATCCTCAGGCAATACAAACTGTTAGTATCTCTCCCCTTAGCTTCTGTTGAGTTGTTTTGGGGAGTTTTAGGGGTAATTTTGTTTGGGATATTGTTTGTTTGTAATGTGGGTGCATCCTTTAAAACCCACCCTCCCAGCCTGCTGATTTATCCACCCCAGATGTTATAAGATAAAATTTGTGCTAGCATTTGTTAGTGTAATAAACGGCTCCAAGAGCTAATTTGAAATGAGCTCAGCATCTCACTGTCTCTAGCAGGACTGCTCAGCTTACACTGGGAATTGTTTGCATGCATTAGTAGAGGTCCAGGAAAAGACCAGATAATGAATGACAAGAAGAAGAAATAATTTCGCTGTTAAGTTCAGTAACATGTACTTGGCTTGGTAGATGGCTTCTTTCAGTAATGGAGATGTCAGCTAACAATGTTTGGTGCTTGAATGCATACACAATAATTCTGGATTAAGCTGAGTTGCCTCAAATACCCTGAGTAAATCTTTGCTCTTGTCCTCTATGGATCGGTATAGGTTTAGTTGTCGTTATTACTCTGTGCTTTTATGAAAGATTTTCTTTTTATTTGGGAATGGCTTTTAGGCAGATGGGATCCAGCAAAGGCTTTTCAAGTGAGGGAGGACACATGTTCTGTAACTGCTCTGTGGATGGAGCACAAGGTTGCAGGGGTCCCTTCCAGGCCTGTGAGGCTGCTCTGCATTGTGCTCATTCCCTGCTAGTGGTTTTATTTAACTTCACTCAAGTCCATTATAGCCTGAAGACATTTTTGCTTTTCAGTGAGTTTGTTCTGAGACCCTTTTGGGCATTAGCAGTTGCAAAAAGTGACTTTTGTTTTTCCATTAGAAGAAGTAGATAACATTTGCTTTTGGCACTTTCTAACTCAGATTTCTCCCAGAGATGCAAAAATTTCATCAAAGAGATAAAACCCCCACTCTGATACTGTAGAACTCATCTCTTGAAGTCTGGCAAGTGAATGTGGAACGGCTAACCTTTGTTTTAGCAAGAATGGAGCTTCTCAAAGTAAGATAATTGCTGGAGTGCTGCTGTTAATGTGAAACTGGCTTGTTGCCTTTCTCCAGGGAAAGAAGGGATGGAAGAGAAGTGATGGAGCAGTTGAGCATTTTCTGCCTGGGAGGAATCTCTGCTATGGTTTTTTTTTGCCTAAGAAAATGTATTTTACATGCTGTGGGGAGGCTTTCTCAGCAGATGAACACATTCCACCCTAGATGTAATTGCTTTCTTAAGATGGGAAGGAAGTGGCTGTTTTCTGTGTGTCAGTATAAATAAATAATAATAACAATCTGATATAGGTATTCTGGCCTTCAGCCTTCATTCTCCTAACTGGGATTGCACTTTTCGGTACTGAATTGTAGTAATAAACAAGACTCTGTAAGAGCCAGGTTGTATCCCAATGGCTGATTGACTCTTGCTGGTGGAGGTTGCCCCAGATACCCTTCAGATACATTCCAGTTGTGTGATTTTTGCTCCATCTTGTAGGTGGCCAAAGGCAGAACAGATGCTGGAAGAGCAGTAGCAGCTCTACTGGGGAGATTCCACTGGAGTGATGCTGGATGGCAGCACTGCTGTGACAGGCTAGCTGGGTTGGTGAAAACAGACTCTGGGCTCCCTCCTGAGTGTGTGATTTGCATCACTTTCTCCTCTCTATGCAGCAAAGTCTCTTTACCTGTCATGTGTTGCAACCTCTGGCTCTTGGCAAGTGAAAATTCTCATGAATAAAGCAGTCATGTTCTTCAGCATGGCCCCTGCCCTAACCCTACCCTGCCAGCCTGAAGCTGCAGAAGCCTTTAACCACTGGAGTGAAAACTCACTGCCATTAGAAGCTCCCTGGTGAGGAGAATTGCAGCCTGAGCCCTTCTTCTTGGGCAGAGACAACTACTTGTGCTGCTGCTGCCAGCTTGGTGTGAGCTGTTTCATTGCCTTAGTCTGAAGCCTTGGTGCCTTGAAGATGTATGAATGAGGTGTTATAAGAGAAAGATAGATGCTCTTTATCAGAGCTTCCTGGGGTGTTAGAGTGGCAGCACTGCTTCTGTATGGGCTGTACAGATGAGCAATCACAAGACACTTTCCTTATTGCAAACCAGGCAGTAAGAAGAGACAGATCCTGTTCTGTAGTTCTAGTAGCAATTTCAGGGAAGGTGTTTCCAGTATTTCATTGCCTGCTTTCAGCTCAGTTCCTAAGGACACTGTGTCATGACTGGATTGTGTAATGGTACAGTAGAGCCCAACACCTTGCTTGGGAGCATGGGAATGATGGAGCTCTGTCGCTAAGGTGGTTTATGACAGGCAGTGGGAAGTGCAGTCTTCCAGTTGTTTTCAGGATTCAGGAGACAAGAAAACATCTAGGTCTTCTAGTCCAAGCTCTTTCCTTGCTATCTAAGATAGTTGCCCCTCCATGGTGTGAAATGCAGTGTGACTGTTGGTGTCATAGACCCAAGTGTTCCCTGTCACTGCAGTGAAACTAAGGGAAAATAAATAACTCAAAGCAATCACCCTTCCCTGCTGCCACATTAACCCTTGGAGGCTTCTTGTACACTCACACACTCTCCTAACCCTTCATTTAGGTTGATGCATTGGCCAGTCCATGTCTTCTGTATGCGTTATATGTCATTAAATAGGAGTTGTAAGTGGCCTGTGGTGGAGCAAATGGTGTTATTACCGGGGGTGGACTTTGTGTCAGGCTCAGGAGGGGATGCTGTAATTCTAGGCTTTCCTCTTACTCCGCATCCCTAGGACATTATTTTCTCAATGGTGCCTGAAAGATAAATGTGCAGAAATGTCTTGCATCAGCAATGCTGTTAGACTCATCCCAGTGCAATGCTGACTCAGGCTGTGGGGGTGCAAAAAGATGAGTGGTAAATTCCTGTAACTTCACGTAGGAACGGCTGTCCTGTAATTCCTGGCTGCATCTTTCAGCCTCTACCCTAAAAGCTTCTCTCAATTCATCCTAAAAGCCTGTTTTGGTGTTCAGAGATGACATGGCATCTGGCTGGATGATGCTGATGATGGCCACCTGAAGTAAGCTGTGTTTACAAACCTGACCACAAGCCAGATCTTCACCTTACCACCAGCTTGCTGAATGCTGTTCCTGGCTATCAGATGGGACACAGGAAGTGGCATGCATTTCCACATGTGTGCACATTAACCCCTTGTATAGATCATTATTTCATGTGATCTGTAATGGCTGGACGCACACCTGCTGCAAAAAACACCCTCTGTAAATCAAGTCTTGTACAGTAATCTGCCATTGGTTCTTGGAAGAACAAGAGTGGTGAGAAAATGCAGCTTCTATCTGTCTCAGCTTGCATGGAAGCAGGCTCCTTGTCTGGGTGAATGAGTGTGTGTGTGTGAGAAATACCTCTTTTCCCCCAGAGGGAAAGGATGGCTGATTCACTTCACACACTGGATACAGCCTGCAGCTACAGCTCAAGAGCAAGCAGCACTTGTCCAATAAAGGTGAGCTTTAATTTCTTGTTAGTATCATCCAATAACAGCATTGAGTAAGCTTATGTGCTGCACACTGAAAGTAGATGAAGGTCTAAGGAGTAAAGAAAGGTGTTGTGTGTGTGCCCTTTCCCCCTGTCTTTTTCCTTTCTCCTCCCACATGCAAGCAGTAGGAGTTTCACTGCTGGCTTCTGGACCATGCATGTCATGATGCAGAGCAGTCCATGTTGGCCTGAATGACACATTACATTGCCCACAAGCCCTGGGTTGAGAACAGCTCTTAAAAGGTTCTTGCTAAGAGCAAGAGACTGATGTGGGGTGAGCAGGGGGGACATAAGGGAAAAGAGCAAACACAGGCTGGAGGGAGTCTGAGTTGCAGCAACTGCATTGAGATATGGCCTGGTGCTAATTTGGTAAATTGTTTCAGTGATATATCAGCAGCTTTGATGAAGGCAGTGTCTGGAAGGATCAGCATCACTGTCTGTCCATTGCTGGGATATTGGTCTGGATCCAGTTTTGTCATTTTGATGAGAAAACTATAGTAAATCATGATGTCAGTGATGCTGTAGTTAGCAGGGAAGGCATGTGGATGTCCTTCAATGAGTGCATATTGCTTTTCTGGCTCACCAGTTGGGATTACAAACCTGTTAAATGTTCCTAGCTTCGTTTTGTTGTGAAGGTCAAGGCCAAGACTGGCACTTCAGATGAGACTGGGATGGTGGTCTTGAGTCAAAGGTGTGAGAAAGGCATCAGATTGCTGAGGCAGAGCACTTCAGTCTGGACCTGAACTGTCCAGGAGCTCTAAGGCTGCTTGAATCTTTCTGTAGAAGGTGGATCACTATGAGCTTGTTTGAAGTTAATCATAAGTGATTTACCTGAAATGGGGAAACTGTGGCAGGGGGTTGGAACTGGATGAGCTTTAAGGTCCCTTCCAACCCAAACCAGTTTGGGATTGTATGAAAAAGACAGGTTGTCCTACCCAATTTCTTTGCTTTACTCTGGGCACTTGGCAAGTTGCAGGGGTGATTGTGGCTCTGATTAATGTACCAGGCTGAGACATGCAGACACGTTTTCCATGTCTCAGGCTGACACTGATGCTAATGTCAGGCTGAGATGCTCATAGGAGGGAAATCCTCTGGTCTCTAGTGTGATGCTGCTGAGTCTTGTTAGTGCAGCAGGAGCCATCCGCCTTGGCTCTTTCATACTTGGGTTGTGGAGCATGGTATCAAAACTAGGCATGGGCAGAAGGGGTGACTGTGTGCTACCAGTTGTGCTGTGCAATTGCTAACCTCCCTGCCTTTCACAAGCTGCCTTTTATCCTCCTTCCAAGGTGGTATCTCTAATTTATTGAGGAGTCTGATAGAAACAAACCCTTCTGTTTTGACTGAACTGTTCTGTGCGCTGACACAACCTGCCAGCTGGCTTCTTCCAAAACACATTATTGACTTTAGCAGCATTAGAGGATTATCAAGGCTGAATAAACCTGCATGTCTGAGTTGGATGAATTTTCTAGGCTCTCCATCCAGAAGAGTTTCTGTGTGTCTGCCAAAAGATGGGGAGCTCAACAAGAGGGTCGAGCGCTGGCATGTGAGTGTGGCAGCCTGATATTGGCTTCTGACTGTACTGCCAGCCCTAGCTGGCTGTTGAAGAGGAGATGTGTCCTTTCTGGCTTTGAGAGAAGGTAATGCTGTATGGTGAGGGTGTATTATGTAGAAAATATGGTAGTAATTAATGCTTGAAAGAGAAAATAAACCACATTGCTCTGGAAGCAGAGGATTGTATGGTTATCTGGGGGAGTGTTAGAGCTGATCTGTGCTTAGTGTCTTTGCTGATGTATGGCTTTTGAGTAGGAACATGACCTGCTCTCTTACTGTGCAGATTTAGTGTTAGTCTGATTAGGTAATGTGTGTATTAAGTTAATAGGGCTAATTCTTTTCTCTCCTGTTTGGAAACAGCCTTCTCGAAATAGTAATATCTACGGGGCCGTAACTGAGTGGTCCTCTTGGTTTTGTTGGATGGAGGAGTGTGGCTCTTGTAGATGCCCCAGAACAGCATGATAGGAGTCCTGCTGATAGAGGGAGCTCCTCAGGTTTTAAAGGTGTGTGGAGTTGGGATCCTGTGGCTTGGTGAAGGAATTGTGGCTCAATGTCTGTAATGAAAACTCAACAAAAGAAACTGGAGGGAGCTTGCCTGCAATGGTAAGTTCCTATGAATAAAGTTAAGATCAATTACACTTATACTGAATTCAGCTGGCAGCTAAAGAAATGTATTAGAAAGGCATTAAATCATTGCATTAATATTAAGAGACTAAATCTGTATGAACTCAAATCAGAAGGGGGATTGCTGTTTGCCTGTGAATGATCAAGAATTTCACTGGAACTGCTGAAATCTGTCACTTGCCAAGAACCTGTTACTGAAATTGAATCATCTTTTCCACCTGGACACAGTGTAGGACCAGAAAGCTTTTCTTGTGATGCTTTTCCTCCTTCCTATAGCAAAGAGAACAACATCAACAAAGCTTTTCCCATAAACACCCTTTGAATCCCTAGTGAGAGAAATCACAGCAGACCAACTGGAGCTGTGTGCAGCCTCCAGAGTTGGAGGTAGGACCCAGATATCAGAGCTGTGTTCTCTGGCCCATTCAGGTGCAGTTGTTTTTAGGCTGGGAAAGCTTTCTCCTTTGCATTAGCAATTCTCAGAGTATTTGGGAGTTTGGAATTGGTATATTTGTAACATCATTGCCCTGGAATACTGGAGGTTTCTGCACTGTTTTCTGTAGGAGAACATTACTCTGATACCTGTTTCTGTAAAATTTAATATTAAGGAAATTAATAACTGGAAGTCATTCAAGATAAAGCTGCAAATATAATTTTAAACTCATTTTTAAAGCTTTCTTCCTTGAACCTAGGTTTTAGCAGAGATAGGCTAAAAAAGGTTTAAATCACTTAAAAGTATGAACCTTTGGAACCATGCTTGTACTTTTCCATCTTTCTTTTCCAGCACAAGTATCTAAGTAGGAGCTTCTAGTGCAAAGGTAGAGGCGGCTGCTTCTCAGTGCCTTGCATTCTCATAGCAGTGATCAGAACACAACTTCATATATTCCTGTCTTATGCTCTCCTAGAGTTTCCTCAGCACACTGAAAGCTTCACATGTACATACAGGAGCAAAAGGTGTGACTTATTTCTTCATGAAGGGGAAAAAAAGTTGTGCTAGCAGAAGCCTGCAGTGAGATGAGAACTTTCCCTATTAGTGCTGTGAATTGATGGGGGTTCTGTATGAAACACTTCTATTTTGAGAGGTTTGCTGGAAGGGCTGCTGCTATGTCTTAGCAAACCCTGTGTGGGGATAAGCTGAAGAGTGATGAGTGTTTTCCTTGCTTAGCTTGTCCCTTTTGATGTCCTGTCCCATTATTGCTGAGAACTGCCAGCTGAAAAAGCACAGGCCTGAAACTATTAGTGCAGCACTTGGCTCTTTACAGAAGGCAGATATAAGCTGTGCTTGGAGGGCTTTAAACTCCTTCATGGCCTTGCAAGTAGCTCTGTGCAATTGAAATATGCACCTTGAAATCTGTTTTTATTATATTTGTTCTGACATCCTCTGGGCAGTCAGATCCGAAAGTGGGTGTTTGTCAACTTGCTTGTAGTTATTGGAGAGACACCTTCAGTGCTAGAAGAGCTTGATGAGAACACTATCTGTTCTGGTTTCACTAGGTCTGAACCAGAAAATACTGATGGCTTTCTCTCCCCCACATAACTGCCCCAGCATCAGTCCCCCCATGGCAGTGTCAGTGCTGCTGTCTCTAACCCATGTCATCTTATCTCCAACAGGTTGGTGGGACCAAGACAGGAGTTGTGCGCTATGTGGGAGAGACAGACTTTGCCAAAGGAGAGTGGTGTGGAGTGGAGCTGGATGAACCCCTGGGCAAGAACGATGGGGCAGTTGCTGGTACAAGGTACTGTGTGTGCTCTCAAACCCAGCCTGAAGCTGTAGGGTCCCACGCACCTCCCAGGGTGATGGTGGCCAAATGTCACTCGGACCTGTTAAGAACAGTTATATTTGGTTGAACACTGTGGGTTGTGAGGAAGAGTTGAATTTTAAGTCTTTCAAGCTTTGGAATAGCTTTGCAGAATCAGTGGAAACCTCATCACTGGAGCATTTTAAAGCAGGATCAAATAACCTGAAGTAATCTAAGCGGCTTCAGGAAACAGGAGAGAGTAGGGAGAGAAGGTAACTTGTGGTGGGATGCAAGTTTTGCTGGAGATTGATTCTGTGACTGCATTAGCTCTGCTTTCTACACACATTCTCTTTATAAACTTTCTTCTTGCACTCTATCTGTAATTTACCCTGTCAGAGCTATAGAAGATAAAGACTTGACTCTGTCTTTATTCCTCAACTTAATGATATTTTTTCCATTCTTTCTGGGGACAGGTTTCCAGAGATTCAAAGGAGCAACTGGTGGTTGTTGCCTGTCCTTGTGGCAGTTCTGTAGTGTGGCAGCTGTCTGCTGACTGATCTAACCACCTCTGATTCCACTGGCACCTGCACTATTTTCTTTTCCAATGAAGTCCTTGTTAGTATCTATCAGACTAAACACGGACATCTCACAGCCTTGCTGGGAAGCTGTTTCTGTTCATTTGGAAGCTTGATAACAGAATGGCCCCCAGCATCCTTAAGCTTGGGAATGTTCAAATCCAAGTTATATACAGCACCCCTTTGACACTGCCTTAAATACAGGTAGAAATGGTTCTGTGTCCTTCAGAAATTCCTTTAGGGGGAAATACTGTTGATTTCTTGAGACTTCTTAAGGGAATCTTGCATTAGAGGTGAAATTTAACTTTGAAACAGAGGAGCAGATAGTTCCTCCTTTGTTGGATCTCAGGTTCTATATAAAGGTCTCTTGTGTTGGGTCAGGTTTTTCTTTTTTCCAGCAGCCATGTGGTTTGATTTAAAATGAAAGAAATGCTGCCCCATTCAATGTCAGGCCAAGAAAGCAGGAAATGATTGGCAGCAGATGGAGGAGTTCCAGCCTATTCTCAGAAGAAAAGAACTGGGATGGTAGAGACCAAGTCATGGAGTGAATCCAGGTCTCTATCATACACTACAAATGATCTCTAAGCTTAATCTTCAGGGTGCTCAGAAGTGATTTATTATCTCTGTGCATGTGGAAGGTGTGGAAGGCAGATGTGAATGTAAGGGTGCTCTCTCTGCCTCTCATCCTCACAGCTCTGTTGCTCTGGCTTGCAAATCCAACCTTTGGAAGTCATCTGTCTTACGAAGCCGCTACATCTTGACTAAGGTTGTTACAGTATGTGCCCTCTCTGCAAGGCTTCTCCTTTCTTTTACGCTCTATCAAGAACTGGAAAAATTGAGCTCCACATCAGGGAGCAGGAGTGAATTAAGAGGTTTGGGTTAAACAGGGGAGACTGAGAGAAATCTAACTTTGCAGATCTTGGAGCAATAATGGATACTATCAGTACAGCAGTGGTACGTGTGGACTCTCCAGCTGAAGGGTGCTTTGTTCACCAAGGATCTGGCTGCAGGTTTGCAGCATTGTCCCTGCTTGTCCTTTGATCCTTCATCCAACCTTCTGATTTTCTTATAGCACATCCCAATTTCAACAGCAGTGTTTTGGAGGAGAAGCCAACATAGTAAAAGTGATTCCTTTGTTACATGCAGGAACCCCTCAGTGAGTCTTCCCTTATGTCTGCCATAGGATTCCTGACACTGCCCTGAGCTTGTCCTGCCAGAATCGGCATGGGCAGGGACCATCCAGTTCTCTGGACTCTCTCTGCTTTGGTGGCTGTTGCCATCTAGTGAGCATCCTTGGCCAGGTCACCTGCTGCTGCAGAAGCAGTCTAATGCAGGAGAGTCCAGGGAGCTGGTTCTGAGGCAGTGGAGGCTGCTCTCCTGTCTGCACTGGAGATTAGAGAAGTGCTGGTGTGGATTTCTGGTTTCTTGTCCACAAAACCAAGCAAGTTCTGCTTGTTCATCTCTAGTACATTAACCTTTACCTGCTTATTCTGCTGTTCTTCTTTCTCTGCCTCTGCTCCTATGGGAGCTTGTGCCCACTAAACTGCTCATACCTTTGTTTTCACATAGTCTGAAACAGGTCAGCCTTGGACACTGAAGGTGTTTTTATCTGTTAGAGAACTTTTTGTGCTGTTTCCCACGTGCAGTTTCTATTGGTATCACACCACCACTTTTCTTCCCTGTTTCTTTTCTACAATGTGAATGTAAAGCTCCTTAGCACTCAGTGAGAGCAGCTCTTGGTTTTCAAGCAGGCATTGCCAAGTGTTCTGGATCTAATTCTTGCTTCTGAACTATAGAAGTTAACTGCAACCACTTCCAGTCTGGACGTAGTGATGCAAGTTTGGACTTGTTAAGAGCTGTCAGGGGACCTGTGAGGGACTTAGCCTTTGGCACTGTTGTACAGCCACAAGTACCAACCTATGCTGAGACCAGAGAGACCTGTGGGAGGGACTGCACTGTACTGTTGATCTGCCTGTATCTACTGCAGTTTGAGATCATGATGCAGAGCATCATGCTGGCTTTGGTTGGGTTTGCAAGAGATCAGACTGATTTTCTTCCTTGAATCCCTGCTCTGCAGCTACATCAGCCTGTGGTATGGCTGGTTTTCCATCCCTACGGGCCTGTGTTGGCAGCAGGCACAGGGGAAGAAGTGATTTTTGGATTGTAGGGGTGTTGTTTTTAATAAAGGTTGTTATAGGAAGAATTTGGCTTGAGCAGATGTTTGCAAATGAATCCTTTCTCATCTGGCTGGAGATCAGGCTGCTCTCTGGCCTCCCAGGCACACAGAGGTCTGCCTGTGACACAGCCATGTGGCTGCCAGCACTTCAAAATAAAAGGGAATTGGGGAAACAGCTGCTCACATCTGGAAAGGACTTGTATTAGCAAAGCTGGGTTTGTCACTTACTCATTAGGACCTGGTTTTTATGTTAACATAGGACAGGCTATAGCCCAGTATTTAGTCCTAGCCTAGCTATGAAGCTGGTGAGAAAGAATTCCTAAAGGAGGCAGGTTTCTGTGTTGGCTACTCTGTTGAAAGAAAGGGATGTCAGGCCTGGAGGTGATCTGGTTTTATTTGCTGCAGTGCAGCTGACCAGCAACAAATGAACCCTGGCTTGAGCCAGTCAGCCCAAGCTCTGAAGGGGTTTCCAATGTTTGACACTGTGGGTTTTGGCTAATTTATTTTCTGAAATAGGGCTCTGGAGAGACATAATCATTGGGCTCATTGCAGTTGTGGAAGAGCTTGCACTATAATTATCTGATCCTCCTCTTTGGTTGTGTCTAAGTTTGCTTGCACAGGAACCAGGTCCTCTCTCTACTACCCAGAGGATGTGGTGCACGTTGGAGATTGCTGTAATAATATCTTTAGATTCAGAGTTAAGAGCTGTCCTTTTCTGTTTTGGGAGGAAAGATTTTTACCCTGCAAAACAGTCACACGGAGCTGTGTGATTCAGAGCTCTCTGACATGTTTTACCATGTGATTTTCTGCAAAACAGGGTAGAGAACACACTCAGGTTTTGGGTGGAAGGTGAGTGCATGTGCTGTCACTGTGTTTATGTACTGGGATCTTTGTGCTATTCAGGCTAACAGATGGGTCTTTCCTTGCATCTCATCAAAGTGCACAGTAACTAGTGCGTGGCAATTATGTTGGGTTTCCCTGCTTAAGCACCACAAGTGAAAACACAGAGATAGTTACTACTCTAAGTGGCAGGAAAAGAGAATAATCCAACCACTTGCACACAGAAAGCAATATCACAGCGAAACACTGAGAGATTAGCTGAGGGCTGAGGTTGTATGTTGCTTAGTAATGCTGTTCTGTAAGGCTTGGGTGAGGTGGATGCTCTGCCACTTCTGACTTGGTGCACTTCCTGTATTACAGGTATTTTCAGTGTCCTCCAAAGTTTGGCCTCTTTGCTCCCATCCACAAGGTGATCCGGATCGGTTTCCCCTCAACCAGCCCTGCCAAGGCAAAGAAGAGCAAACGGATGGCCATGGGAGTGTCTGCCTTAACCCACAGCCCCAGCAGCTCCTCCATCAGCTCTGTCAGCTCTGTGGCATCATCTGTTGGTGGCAGGCCCAGCCGCAGCGGGCTGGTAAGTGACTCTTTCTGCAGACCATACAGCCTCAATCCGCTTCTTCTGTGACTCAGCTCTACAAAGTGGGAGGCTTGGGGTTCTGTTTCAGTAGCTGCAGTGGGGCAGCTGCTCTTTTACCATCAGACTGAGAGTGGAGTGTGGAGTATTGTTGCCCACCTTACAAATAGGACTCCCTCCATGGATACAAGTTATAACAGACACAGAGCATTTATGACCATTGCAAACAGCAGTTCAGGCTCTTTAATGGGAGGAATCTCAGCTCCACTGTGAAGGCAGGTTTTGTATAGGATCCCTGCAGACAAATGCCATTGCTTCTTGTCTGACATGGTTGTGTAGCAGTGTACTGCTGTATCAAACAGCTATGCAAAAGCTCCTTGCAATGACTGTGCCTTGCTCTGGGAGGGTGACACTGTCTTGAATCACATGCCTTGTACTTTGGCAGGTACTCAAGCAGGCAAACACCAGAGTAGGAAGCAGTATTAAGAGCTGACTGCGGTAGTGTGTGCTGCATAGCACCTGCAGTCATCTTGGCTGGGGACAAGGGTGCAGTATCTGCTACTGGGAGTGGATCTGAGTAGCACATACCAGCCTACAGCTGAGAGTAGTCTACGCAGCTGAGCTCACTGAGACTGCACCAGTGCAGGTCATCAATAAAATATACTTAAGAAGGTAGATGATCCAGTAATACCTTTTCCTGATCCACTTCCCACCCCATGTCCTGCCCTCTTCTGCAGTGCAGAAGAGATACTGAGCTTATAAGCAATGCCCAGATGTTTTGCAGACATAATCTGACCTGTAGCTTTGTACAGTGTAATAAAGGATCTGTAGATAAGCTACACTCAAGATTTAACAGGGGCCTCAAGCTATTCCAGCCTGAGAAGGACATAGCTTTACCCTTGTCTCTTTTTAACTTGTTTTCCAGCTGACAGAGACCTCTTCTCGATATGCCCGAAAAATCTCTGGTACCACAGCTCTCCAGGAGGCACTGAAGGAGAAGCAGCAGCACATTGAACAGCTACTGGCAGAGCGTGACCTGGAGCGGGCTGAGGTTGCCAAAGCCACCAGCCACATCTGCGAGGTGGAGAAAGAGATTGCCATCATGAAGGCCCAGCATGAGCAGGTAGGGGGTGATGTGCTTTATCACTAGCACTCAGATATCTGGCATCCTCTGAAAGTTTTAGGTAACATTATCCCTGTGTAGCTTCCTGATGTGAAACCTGGGCTTTGAATTTCTGCTTCTTAAGTGGTGACAGCTTCCTATGTGGTGGGTTGAGCTGAGGCTTCTCAGCTCCTGCCAGCATCCCATGGGCTCTGTCTACCCCAAGCCAGGAGCAGGAAAGGGCTGTGCCAGAAGAAGGACAGCAGATATTGATCCACCAGACACAAACTACGTTTGAATGCTGAAATGCAAGTAGAGGGCAAACTTGTTGCCCTTAGTCACCCAGCCTGTCTGTGGCTGTGACTGCATTGCAGTGTTTTCTTGAGGATATCAGACACTGCTGAGAGCATCAGCTCAGTTACATGCCACTGCTTTCCTACCAGAGAGGAGGTCTTTATCCCATTAATAAAGTCAAAAGACCTATAAGGAAAACAGGCTGATCATGTGAGGGGTTTTTTGCACAAATATTTGTACAAATGATACTTTATGCACTTAAATGCTTAGAAGAGTTGTATTTGTTCTATTTGTCAGGATGTGGCTGTTCAGTAATCACTGTCATGCCTCCCTGTCAGAAATGCAGGAGAGACTGGCAGATCAACCTCAAGCTGACATCATCTTTGTGTGTAGTATTTTCCAGTGGTTAGCAGTAACAAATGAACTAACACAACCCTGAAATGTCTCTCTTGCTTCCTGACCAGGGCTGAATTGTACCTGGTAACCTCAGAATGGATTTTTCACAACTATTGAGTCTTTGAGTTCTTAACTCTTAATCAGAGCTGGATTCTCCAAAGGGTTCAAGTCAGAGAGGCACTGATGCATGGATTAAATTTACAGCTGCTGAAGATTGCTCAGTTTTTTCCTTTTTGATCCCTACATATTGGGCTCTTTGGAAAATCTGCCTTCTTACCATAGCATCCTATGAAACAGATCATCAAAACCTCCTCTTCTCTTGTTCTGACCCTTTCTTAAACAACTCTATACTTAAAACTTGTAACTCTTGTGGCTTGGGCTCTGTTTTTGCTGCAGTATGTCACGGAGGCAGAAGGAAACCTCCAGCGAGCACGAACGCTGGTGGATGTGATGCAGAAGGAGAAGATTGAACTGTTGAACCAGCTGGAAGAGGAGAAGAGGTAAAACAGGAGTGAATGAGTGTGAAGGAGATGAAGTCATGGAGGAGATGAGGCTCTTGCCCAAGAACATCCTTCATTGGATCTAAGGAGAAGTGACTGGGAAAGTCATCTTTGGATGTCTCTCAGTACTTCAGATATGTTGTTTCACCCTCCAGGCCACTGTGGTCTACACTGTGCGTGGGGAAGGGTTGTACTGCTTCAGGTAGTGGGAGGTTTAGAACAGTTTTGCTGCAGTTGCACATGTGATGGGAGTCTTGTCTAGGATTGAGCTTCCAGTACTGTGGCTGCCCCCATTTTCTGACAAACTGCTGCTAATCACAACCGAACAGTGAAATATTTCCAGTTAGTCTTGTACCTCCCTATGTTGCTCTTAGAGAAAACTCAATGCTGTGTTATCTCGTGGGGTTGTAGTGAGCTAACATTTGTGATGTGAGCAGTCTCAGCTTGCTTGAGTATGCTCAGCTAAACCTAATACCCCACTATTACAAAGCAATCTGAAGGCAGAAGGCAAACAGCCAGGGCAGCTCGTACTTGGGTATAAGTTTCATGATTTAACATGGTTTCCTGCCAAATGCATGGAGAAGCAGCGTTATTTGCCTGAAGGAACAAAGGGCTCTGATAGTATCACTGACCAAACTCGGCCATGTCATTGTGAAGTGGAATTGCTCAGTACAGGTGGGATTACTTAATGGCAAGGCTTTGGGCAGTGACTTGGCTAAGGATACAGTATAATGTAACAGTACTGGATATTAAAGAGAATTCTGCAGGTTGGGCTATCCCAGACCCCTAACCTTTCTGTACAACCTGGCTTTACTAAGGACCACTTCTTTCCCCTCCATTTGGGATATACTGATCTTAAGGACAATCTTTTTGAGGAAGGGAAGTCAAATTGGAATACAGCCTTACTGTAGTGGGATTGATCATCTCCCCACATCCCAGAGGCCCCATCCCTACATACATGATGGTGCATACATTTTCTCTCTGGATATGAGTGAAGATCTGCTTGTCATTCTTGAAGTCCAGTTGCTGTCTATATAATTAAACTCTTCAGTGGGAATAGAAATACATTTCTGTGTATTAAGTAACTGAAACCAGTGTTGAGTTCAATTGAATGATGCTCCTCCTGAGGATGCATTGTTCTGTGCGTAAGTCTTCGTGTTCTCCTGGTAGGCAGCTCACTTTCCCAGCTCCAGGAGGCCCTTTAACCCAAGCCAGCTGACTCCTTTCCTAAATATCAACAGATGCCTCCTCTAATTAGAGGAGGTTTACACAAAGAATCTTGTTTATGAAGTTAGAGATGTACACTCACAGTGATTTTCATCTGTAACGGGATCTGAGTCCTTACATCTGGCTACGAGCTCATTGTTGCCTTCTTTTTAATCAGTGAAGAGAACAAAGAAGATTGAGGTTAGAAGAAAACTGAATTATTTTGTATCAGTACTGGACTTTCTCTTCAGACTTTACAAAAGAGTCTTAGTCATGACTGTCTCTGTGTGTTCATGTAGGTTTATGTGTGTTTAGTCATGACTGGCCTGTACAAGCTCTGGTGAAGGCTTTTCTGCCAGGGCAGCTCCCCATTTCCATGCTTTGGAAATGTTAGGTATTGCCCACCTTCTGCCAAAGAGGCAGAGGCTCTGATTCCCTTGGAATAATTTGTGTGGACCCTGTGCATTTGGTACAGGAATTGGTCAGTGCTCAGCTGCAGGATAACAATATCCATGTAAACCAGTGAAACTGGGTTGTGGTTTTCGTGTTTTCAGGATCCCAGTGTCAATGAATAGCAGTTGTGCCTGGTGAGAGGTGGTACAGCAGAAGCAGCATATCTGTGAGCATGTACCTTGCAAGAAGGCAAATGTTTGTGATGTGGAAAACTTGCTTATTACTCTTTAGCTCCATGGGTCTTGTTATATAGCTGCTTCTAAGCTGTTTGTGTACAAAGATTGTCTGTGTTCTTTTCTCAGGCTTCTGATGTGTAGTGGAGGCCCATGTGTAGTGGCTGCTTAGAAAGGGGATGTTGATCTGGGTGTTACTGATTTCTCTTTGTGTCTTCTCCCCTCTTCAGGAAAGTGGAGGACTTGCAGTTCCGTGTGGAGGAAGAATCCATTACAAAGGGGGATCTGGAGGTAATACTTAACACCCTTATACCTTGACACCCCTTGAATGTGGGGTCAAAACCTGAAATTGCACGTGGGGACTCACTTCATTAACTTCTGCCACCTTTTGCTCAACTCCAATAATACTTTATCTTTACTGATGGCTTTGGATGTGCTGTAAACACCATGGTATAAACTGTGAAAATTGTTCTTTGGTATGTTGCCCAATGACTAATAATGCTATGAGCTGCCTAGAATTAATCACATGCAGCCAACTTGGCTTTAAGTGTCACCAGGAGTTGCCAAGCCATGTTAATTCTGACTGTATCTGAATGCATTTCAACATATGTTTTTCCACTGTAGAAATGAACTGACTGCTTAGTCACTGTCCCTGTCAGATGTTATTCTATTCCAGCTGAAGTGCTGTGTATGATTTGACCTGTGGTATCCCTGCGTGGAGTCCTCTGCCCATGAGTGTGAGGTTTGAAACTAGGATATCCATTCATTTGAAGGGTATGCTCGGAGTGATGCTGTGGCAGTGAACATTGTGCAACTTGGAAGTGATGTTGGGAGCTTGCCCTCGAGTGGGAGGCTTTTCTGTGGGGGAGAAGTGACAAAGATACTTCTGTGAAAGCAAGGCTCTGCTCTATATGTGTAAATCAAAGGACTTTACTTAGAGTGCTAGGTTAGTAACAGCCAGAAATGTCAGGGGACCTGCTCCTGTGCTGCTCCATAGGGCATATCAATAAAAGCCCAGGAAAATGGAAAAACTAGGCAATGGAATATGTTGCTATGGCTTTGACCGTTGTGGCATAAGCCCCTCCTCTTTATCTAGAAGCAGAATAATGTGTTTGACAAGGTATAAATCAGCAGTGTACTGATAACATACCTTTGCTAGTGTGCTGTCAGGTTTCTGTGATTCCTGAGCTTAGATGATAGGTTTCCCCCAGTGCTTTAGATAAGGCTGGTTGATCCATCCATCATTCCCTTTGAGAGCAGCAAATTGCTCCTGTGTGAGCTTAAAGTGTTTGGGCCTGGCTGTGTAATAATGGCAGTGGGACCAGGGCTGGCTATATATTTAAATACACCATGTTTCAGCAAGATGGTAAGTTGCTGTGACATTAATGCTCCTATGCCTGCAGATCCGAAACGGAGGAAAGATCTGATTGTCATTTGGGCTGGGAAGGAGTTGCTTTGCAAATAGGGATGTGGCCAAGCTTCTTGCAGGCTGCAAGGGTCCTGTCTTCACCTCCGTTTTAATCTATACAGAGGAATAAATAACTTCTTAAGAAAGAGTCATGGAGCAGTTTGGTTTCCTGTGATGCAGAGAGCTGGGGTGCTCCCAGTGAGTCCAACACCACTGACAGCACAGGCATCGGCAGAAGGTTTGCCTGTGGTCAGTTTTTGCATCCTATCCTGTCTAATTTGTGTGCTCGGAGTGAATGATTGACTCATTGGAACTAATTCCCACCTTTCTGCTTTGTTGTGGAGCCAGTTAGGATTCCCAGAAACAAGTAATACACTTAAATAGAACTCTCATTGGAAATCAGGGGGGATAAGTGCTCCTTCATGTTGCAGGGCATTTCCTGGAAGTGGTTGTTCTTGGTACTCTTCATGTAAAATCACAACAAAGTCAAGCAGTGGCTGCTGGCCCTTTGCATCCCTAGCTAGACCTGAACACACCACTCAAATACCAAAAGCAAAACCCAGAGACAGTTGTCTGCCCTCCTCTGGTCTTGAAAGCTAAATCCCATGGTATTTCTTAACAATAGCATTTAGGTTTTGAACAAATCTGTGACTTCCAGGTGCTGAGCATGGCAGGCAGCATCCCTAGAAGCTGTTTGACCAAAGAAATTGATGTGTCTGAGACCTGGAAATACGGATCAAGTCTGTGGACCTCTGATAAAGAAGGAGCTGTGGATTTAGCCTTGGAGTGAATTCAACCCATTTTTGGTCCTGTTTGGCAATGCTGAAACTATAGTGGTTTGGAAGGTGAAAAGCAACTGCAGGAAAACAAAAGCTTTTAAGAAAGGCTTTTTAGGGTGAAAGACCATGATTTATAGGAAATATTAACCTCTTCAAGAAACTACCTCATGCTCATCTCCTGTAACCTGCATCATGCCTTGAACAGCAGTGGGAAGTCAGTTTGTAGTCTGTCAATAGTAGTTCAAGGCTAATAGCTGGAAGTCTAAAATCCAGATCTGAAGTTCCTCAAAGTACGGGAAAATGTTGAATTGAAGCTCTGAGCCATGCTGGCTGGGCAAACCAGTTTGCATAAAATAAGAAATAATACAAGGCTTGATGCAAATCTAAAATGAAAGGATTGTAAAACAGTAGGTCTTTCTTCCCTGACTATTTTTCTCCTATTTTCATATGGTTTTCTATTTGAAAATAGCAGGATTGATAGATACTGAGCAAGAATATCAGGTGGAACTGAGACAGCTTTGCTGGGAACTTGAGTGTTGCCCTCAGGAACCTTGAGACTGTCTCTTTGGGAGATGCAGAGATTAGTTTCATAATAGTTCAGCATCTTCAGGTAGCCAGTATCTAACATGCTACTACCAGTTGAGGTAATCTCAAATCTGTGTTGCTGAAGTTTCACTTGGGGATTTTGAGCTAGTGTGAGCTGAAGAAAATCTGTTGTTATTAATGGAATAACTATCACTAAGTAAAAGCAAACCTGTCTTTTTTTCCATTCTGAAATATGGATCTTCAAGCATTTCCGGGGGCCGGAGGAGCCTCTCAGTACATAAGAAGATTTCTTTTCTTTTTTAGGATGCATTCAGCCAATATTATTTGGGGCTTTTGATAATGTTGGGTTCTTCCTTCAGGAATCAAATAGACCACATAAAATAAAGTAGCTGAATATATCTGGCAGTTGACTGTGACCATCATCATGTATCATATATAATGATACCTTTCAAGCTGGAAGAGAAAACGTGTTTTTATAAACTTCGGTTTCCATCATTTTTACACAGCTCTCCAGAACTTACTTTACTGTAGGAAGGGCAGAAAGTCCTTAAAAGTGGTTTCAATAAAAAGAGGGGGAAGCAAATAATTCTATGGTAAATGAAGGGCAGAAAATGAAAGGGGGGGGAATGCTTCTGCTCAGGTTTGTTTGCTTTTTTGGTAGGTCTGATTTAATTCAAAGGAATATGTTTGGTTTGTAAGCTAAATAACTGTGAAAGCCAAAGTCTGCATGCATTTTCCCATGTCTCCTTTCCTCTTTTATTTATGGGAAATTTTACATGATACTGCAGTGGTCATTGTGGAGTCCTGAGGTTTGCCATCAAGTGCAATTACATGGTACTTCTGCTTTAGAGAAAGGCACTGAAGCAGTACCCTGCGTCAGTGCTCCTGGATCTGGGCAGGTTACATAAAGCTCTTGTGCTTACATCAACCAAAAAAGCAAAACCAAAACAATGGTTCTGCTTTCCTGTGTACAAGGCTGAGTTTGAGTGCCAAAATCACATTTAACTTCACAGCAGCTCTTTTCAAACCTAAAGTATTGACATGTAACAGTTTGGTATCTAAATTTCTGATTTGCTTTCAGTGCAGTGTATTTTGGGTCTTAACAACATACCTTGTACAGCATGACCTGACTCCTTTTTAGTGCAGGTTTCAAGCCGTCTCAGGAGCAAAAAAAGGATGGGAGCTTCCAGTTCTTCACTGTACCTTGTGGTTCTTCTTGAGGAGAGATGTGGAGAATCATTGCAAGGGCTTTGCATTCTCTGATGTGTTGCAAGGGTCTTGTAGTGGTGGCCTGCAGTGGTGGGAGCTTTGCTTTTTAGGAGGTGTCTTCTTTATAGTCTTGATGCAGGAAAACACCAAAGCAGAGTTTCTAATACAAAGGGATGGTTTCCCATCATAGGTTCAATTTTCTTGCAAATAGCCACTACGAGTACCATGTAAAATCCTGTAGTGACCATTTTCTGTTTGGTTGGATTTTTCCTGCTTATTTGGATCTTTATTCTCCTCCTGTTGTGAACTGCCTTTCCTTGTCTTGTACACTGAAGATGATGTTGCAGCCTTCTCTTTCCCTCTCTTTCTCTCTCTCCCTTGCCCTTTTCCCATTTCCACTGTTCTTTTCTCCCTCTGTGTGACCAGACTCAGACGCAGTTGGAGCATGCCCGAATACGGGAGCTCGAGCAGAGCCTGCTGTTTGAGAAGGCACAGGCTGAGAAACTCCTCAGACAATTAGAGGACACCAGGGTAATCGACCCCCACTTGCCCTGCCTGCAGAACAGCGTGCTTGGCCCCTGCGTTGATGTTCATGATGCCTTGCTTTGGGTTCCTTTCCTTTGGGTGTTGTGGGGTTCTTTGGTTTTTGGCTTGGATTTAAGCTTCCCTGATTCTTTTGTTTGGGTTTTTATTTGCTCTCTCTCCTGGAAATAGTAGTACAATATAATTTCTAGCTTTTGCTTCTTCTGTGGGGACTTGTTTCTCAGATTGAGTTTGCTTCTCTGCCCCATGCCACCATTTGACACATGAGCTCTTCACAATTCATTTCTCAATTAACATGCCCGAATAATATCCACACCCTGCACAATTTATTCTGCCTCAAGGCTGCCCCAGGCTGTAACAGGAAATAGCATTGCAATCAGCATTCCCTTTGTCCCCTCTGCAGTTGTGCAAGCTGCCATCTGAAATGGAAGATACTGGTGAGTGCAGGTGGACCAGCTCTGATCCTTGGCCATGCCTGCAGTAGGACAGGCTGCCCAGATGAACAGAACACCTGATCCTAAAAGTAGCCAGATGTTGAAAGGGCTTTGTCATGCTGGTGTGGTCTGGGAAGCAGCAAACTTGCTCCAGTGAGCTTGCTTCTCAGCGGTGGATTTTAGAGCTGTGGAAAATGCAAACATGAGGTCCTCCAAAAGGGCTAAATGGTTTGAATCCCCCTGTGCCCATCTAAAATAAAACGCACACAGCCTCCTGGGCTGATGGTTAGTGGGGGAAAATGGCAATTGAAGTGAAATGGAATTGATTACTTGTGTTTTAACTTGGTTTCCTTGTTTTTTCTGCTGCCTTCTGATATTTCATCTGGTCAAATCTCTCCTTCTCCATCCATAGCTGCAGCACCCTGAACTCCCTGTGACAAACAGGTAGTTCAGCCCTGTTAGGCTACATTCAGACTGTAAGCCATCAATCCATAACCCTTATGCTCAGTGTTAACCATGGCCAGATTTATTGTCTTGCATCCTCTAGCCTTCTATGTTATTTTTACTTTGCTAATGAACTCTAACAAGTACTCTTGTATGAAAAAAAACATTTCCTTTTTACACCAGGGTAAACAAATTATGATGCAGAAGAGACATCTTAGGCTGAGGATTGCTGAGCAATAAAGGAAACGTGATATGCTTAACATTGGGTTTGATGCTTGTGATATTTCTGCATGTGCAGTCACATCTCCTCTGTGCATCATCTGGCAAGATGCCCTTTTAGGACATTGTTTTTCATAAAGCACTGTTGCTCTCTAGTGAATTCCAAGGTTTTTTTCCAAAATGTATGTTTTTCTGTGGAAAACAAGAGCTCATATTAGAGAAAAGACAAATTGCAATTGGCACAAAGATATAAATGAGTTATTGGTGATGGTTACCCTGGTGCAAAACTGTACTCAGGTTGGAGGGTGCTGGGTAGTCTTTTCCTGTGTATCTGAATTTTGACTAATGTACTTTGGATTTACTTCCACTGGAGCACACTTACTGAAAGGAAGGATGCGGCAATGGGAGGTGGGGACTGACTGTGTCTTCTCTGTCGTGTTGCAGTTAACCACGGTGGCAGAGAAGTCCAGGATCCTGCAGCTGGAGGAGGAGCTGAGCCTCAGGCGCAGCGAGGTGGATGAGCTTCGGCAGTGCCTCAGGAGCTCTCACCAAGCAGACGCCCCAGAGCATAACCTTGGCTTGCAGTCAGAGGCTCTTCGTCTACGAGATCAACTGCTGTCTGCCAACAAGGAGCATCAGAAGGAGAGCAGCCAGCTAAAGGAGAAGTATGAGAAGACGTTAAAGAAGTACCAGCAGGAGATGGAGAAGCTGAAATCTGTCAATGAGAAGTACTCGCAGGAAATCATTGACCTAAAGCATAAAGTTCAGCAAGCCACTAATGAGAACATGGGGCTTATGGACAACTGGAAGTCCAAGTTGGACACATTAGCTTCAGACCACCAGAAGTCTCTGGAGGACCTAAAAGCCACACTGAACACAGGCCCTGACACCCAGCACAAGGAGATTGTGGAACTGAAGGCAGTGGTAGAGAGTATAAAGATGGAGCACCAGCTTGAGTTGGAGAACCTTAAAGCAAAGCATGACATTGAGACAGCTGTTCATATAAAGGAGAAAGAGAGTCTCAAACTGAAGTTGCAAGAGGCTGTGGATGAAGTGGAAAAAAGCAACAGCAACTGGAAAATGCAACTGGAAGCAAAAAGCAATCAGCACCTTCTTGAGCTCCAGGATGTGAACGACAAGTGTCGAGATGCTGAGCTGAGGGTGCTTGAACTAGAGAAACTTCATGGTGAATATACAGATCAGACAGAAGCAATTGCTTTCTTAAAAGAGCAGATTTCTTTGGCTGAGAAGAAGATGTTGGACTATGAAACGTTACAGAAAACAGAAGCCCAGAGCAAACAGGAGATCCACAGACTGCAGGAAAAAGTGCTTGTTTTGGAGAACAAGCTGCAGTCCATGGAGGCCCTGCATCCTTCTCAGCATGCAAATGTATGACTTCTGGGTCATTTTGCTTGTTTATCATCACCTTTAGTAACCCTTCCTAAGCATAACCCTCAGGTGCTGCCTTATGTGGTTTTCTGAGGCTTTAATGCCTCAAAGTATGTGGATGTTTTTACCTTCCATTGATAGTGATTTTTCTGCACTGCATCTCCATGCTGAAGGTGTTGTCCCACTCTGGAAAACTAGTACAGTGGCACAATTATTAGAAATAAGAGAAGCACAAGTGGGCCGTTTCTGGGCTTAGAGGCACATGACTGCTACAGCAATGGAATAAGGTTATTGTGGTTGTGAGGGATGGGCTCTCATCCTAAGCAAGCAGTGTTCTGAGCTGAAAAAAACATCATTTCTGCAATACTGCTGTTGGCCTCCATGTAGCAGCCTTAATGTATCGTTCAGCAATGGCCCTTAGGTAGGTGGAGGGCAGGGTGAAAGAAGAGCCATCGCCCATGCTGAGATAGAGCAGGATGTGAAGCATGGTTTGAGAGCCTTGGTTAAGGGGGATGAGCAGATAGGGTTGGGTGGGAGGTGTGTGCCAGCAATGCAGCAGAGGCCAAGGGAAGGTTTTGCAGCCCATGAGAGACACAGGGAAATGCTGGCTTCTAGGATTATAGTGGAAGAGTTGCTAGCAGGGGTCAGGATGGCACCAGTGTGGGGAAGTAAGGGACATGTGGCTCACTTTGCACTAGAGTGAGGGGGGAGATGGCTACTCATGGATCTAGGCTGGACCCCTGTTTGTGTTTGGATTTTACATAAGAAATGAGCAAAAAACAACTTACAATTTGTTCCTGTGGGGATGCAGAAAATGAAACTAAGCCAGGAAGTGTGCACATGTTAAGGATACTCATTTGAAATCTCTTGCTGGTAATGCAGTCACGGTTCCAGATTGAGGTGCCAGTGAAGTGAATCTAATCCCTCTGTTTAATTTGTCAATGTGAACAGCCCCGTTGAAGTCAATTGCACTTCTAGGCACCAAAGCCAAGCCCATGAATTAGCTTGCCAAGTCAGAGCTTCCTGCCAGCAGAAAGACATGCTGAACAGGACAGGAGAGGCAAAAGCCCAAGCAGGAATCTACAGCATTTATGGTGTTTCAGGGGTGGCTCCACCATGCTTCGTCTAGTAAAGACAGTTGTGAACAATAAGTACAGCCAGGCCCCTGGGAAACGTGGGTTGTTACTGTAACATATCACATATTATAGACAATATTGAACCAGGAATGAATGTTAAAAGCTGGAGGCTTGTTCCAGAGCCCTTTAGATAAATGAGAGGGCTCTGGGGGATATTGATACCAGATTAGAACCAGGGAGTGTTGCAATGATTTCAACTATGTATTGATTTAGAATCAGGAAAATGTGGGAAGAAATGCATGGGTGCACAAGTGTCCCAGGACAAATTCTATTGTTCAATGTCTTTTAATGTAACTGCAGTGTTAACTATCCAAGTATTCCAAACATGTCTTGTGATGGTCTTTCCTAGACCTTCAAACGGGAATTCCAGCTGCACTTCCAAAGAGCAGTTACGTAGTTTTTCCATGCTAAAAGTACATCAGGAGGCAAATTTTCCCTTTGGATGTACTCCTGGCTCCTGTTGGACATATCCTGAAGCCCGCTCAGGCTCTTGGGGACTGACCTCAGGGCTTCCTGTGGTGGTGGCTACATCAACTGCTTCATCTGGGGCACGTACTGAGGTCCCATTGAAAGCTGCTGGATATGAAGAGGCTTCAGGGGCTGAATTGAGGCCTCTGCAATGGAAAGTTTGACTGTGAGCTCTGCAGGCTCTGGCTTTTCATTGCAGTATAGACAAAAGAGGATGGGGGAAAGGCAGAATCTCCTGTATGGACCAACATTTGCTTTTTATTGTTTTTATTAATGTATTAATTCTCCAATAATTATTAACATTTTGATACTGTTTTCATAAGTTTAGGCACAGTTAGATTGTTCAGAAGTTGAGGAGCTTTTTGACTGGATCTCAAGCTGAATGCTAAAGAGCACTTGCAGCATGATTAACCACAGGAGACTGGTAGCTGAAGGGGAGCAGCTCTTGCATTGCTCTGAACAAACTCTGAGTGTGTGAAAGCTGGAAGCAGAGCCTGTGGGGAAAGCCCACAAGCTTTCTCTCTTCCCTCCTAGGTGAATCGCACTGTTGTGCTCATCTGCATGTGGTTTGGGGCAATCTCAGGTGATACCATTTAGCTTTCAGTACTATCCAGAGTGACTCCTCAAAAGCCTTTTTCCCCTCTCAGAAAGATGTAAAAGATGGTAATTTAAGTACTGGATACACTTCTGCATTGAGGCTTTGTAGCTAACTTTGCTTTGAATCCTTGAGTAAAGGGCTCTTTACAGCTCATATTTTACTTTTATTTCAGATGATTGAAACTAATGATATTTCAGAAGAAAAGATAAAGATGAAGCAGACTATGGAAGGTATGAAATTTTATTGCTTTTTATCCTGGAACACTGTTCTAGTGACTCGTGTGCCTTCCCTTCCTCTAACTCTGCTGCAGAGAAGGCTGTGTGGATGGGGCTTAGGAAGCTGGATTCATCTCTCGGATTTAGTTGCACGGCATTTGTTGTTTGGTAACAAAGTGCTCTAAGTTCCTTTCCCTGTTTATTAATGTTTTCTTCCTCCTACCCCTGTGGTTGCTTTCTTAAACCTATCTGGTATGGCTTCACAACTGTCATACCTTCTAATGTCTGGATGCGGTGAGATGCAATGAGAAACACCCATTATCTGTCTCCTGATGCTCCTCTGCCAATGGAGGGTATCACAGCCGTGCCCCTGTCGCACCCTGCCCCATGTGCTGGATCCCTTCCTGATTTGCACAAAGCTTTTTCTAAGCTGCTGATCCTTGTTGTTGTCTCTTTGTTCTCCTGCAGACCTCCAAGACAAGCTGAGCAAAAGAGACAAAGAGGTGTCATCACTGGTGTCCCAGACTGAAACTCTAAGGGCCCAAGTAAGTGGTAAGTTTCCCTAATCCAGTGCTGGTGGGAACTAGGTGCTTCCCTGCTTATCCTCTGTACTGGTATTGAACAAGGGTGTGTGGGTGCTGAGATGGGCTCGTGTAAACCAGGACACTGTCTTAATGCAGACTGTTGGTAAAAGTTTGTTCAGCAGTTCCAGTCTCTTTTCAGGAGTTGAGCACAAACACTGCAGAAGGTATTTGTGTGTTGTGAAGGGAGCATTTCAGTTTATCGGGTGTCAGAAACTGAAAGAAGCAGAAGTAAATGGAGCTGGGTGTGTTGTTTCCAAGATCTCCCCTCCATTAGGGCCAGAGCTAACCATGTCTGTATTGTTGAGTGGTAATTGGGAAAAGGCAAAAAGCAGGAATGCAAGTAAAGGACTGAGACCTTCCCCTCTGCTTCTCATAGCTTTGGAAAACAAATGCAAAACAGCAGAAAAGAAGGCTGATACAGTGTTAAAAGAAAAGAAACGTCTGGAAAGTGAACTGGAAGCCTTGACCAAGAAAACACATGATGCTTCGGGGCAACTGGTCCTCATTAGCCAGGAGCTACTCAAGAAGGAAAGGTCAGTGTGCAGGTCTGAAGGACAGCTGGGGACAGGGGGTCCTGTGTGCATGTTCATTCAAGGTGCTGTAATTTACCACCAAAAGAAACCTGGACATTGAATCACTGAAGTCCAACCCCCAGCTTTCCTGTTCTTTAGAGATGCTTATTGTGGGAATTTGGTTAAAATTAGGGGCTGTGAATTATCAAAGGGGCTGCCCTTTCACTGCTTGCCAGGAGCTGCAAGACAGTTGAGTGCACATGTACATGCTGAATGAAGTCACCTTCATGCCAACTAAGCTGGCTGCTGCCCTGCTCTGAAATACAGTTCCCTGGGCAAGTCCCAGTCTCTAAAGCTGTCACACTGGGGAGGACAGGAGACCTGAAGCCCCTGAAGTGGTGGGATTTGAGTCACCTTTGCTCACTGGCCTTTCTTTGGATGTGTAGCAAAGGTGGGAGGGAGCACAGCAGGACACCAGCGGTGTGTGAGCTCTGAAACTGTCCTCACCTTTCCATTCTACTCCTTCCAGGAGCCTGAATGAGCTGAGAGCATTGTTGCTGGAGGCAAACCGGCACTCACCTGGGCCAGAGCGGGACCTGAGCCGGGAAGTACACAAAGCTGAGTGGCGGCTGAAGGAGCAGAAGCTCAAAGATGACATCAAGGGGCTGCGAGAGAAACTGGTTGTGCTGGTGAGGACACCAAAACCCCTCCTGGCCTTGGCTTGCAGGCTGAAGGGGTCTGTGTTGCTACTGGGGGTAGTCTTTCACCCTTAATCCAAGTCTTCATGCTTGCTTTTGTGCTACTGAGCATCTGGTGTAGGACCTTAGTTGACAGCGCCTGTGAGATTGGACCTGGCTTAGGAGTGACTCATTAAGTAGTAAAAATGTCCTTGTGTCCTTCTCCAGTGTTTTTCTGTTCCCACAGGTTTTAGATCCATGGCTAATTAAGGCTGAATTTGTGGGAGAGAGTGAAGGTCAGCTACCCCACACTGTTTTACACATTCTGTTCTAGGCATAAGCAGTGTCCTCCAATTCCTGTGTACTTCAGTGTCCTCCAGTGGTTGAAATGTGAATAATTCATTTGAGCTCTGCTGGGAACAAATTGGAACTGCTGCTTGTACAGTTGTGCTCTGACCCCATCTACTGTTGAAATCAAAACACAGTTGTATGAGTTACTGCGGATTTCTACTTCGCTTAGTTTCTGTAGTGATTTGGTTTAACCTGCTCTTATTTTCCCTTTGCTGTGTAAGGACAAGGAAAAATCGGTGTCGGATCAGCGGCGATACTCCCTGATCGACCCATCCTCAGAGTCAGAGGTGATCCGGCTGCAGCACCGGCTGGTCAGCACAGAGGATGTGCTGCGCAATGCACTGGAGCAGGGCCACCAGATGGAGAAACTCATGGAAGCAATGAGGCTCTCTTCTGAGAAAACACAGGTAGAGCATCAGCAATCGCCTCACAGGTTGCTCAGCCCTCAGGTCTGTCCTGAGCAACCTCCTGGGATCTTGCCCTGTGCTGTGGAAGGTGATGCAGTCAGCTGGGACCCTTTCCTTCTGCTTGAAACAGTCTGGAAAGACTTTGTTCTGTCAGATGTAGCTTAGAATGAAGAAAAGCTTCACTACTCGGTAATTATGGATCCTGTTGTGCTTTGCAGAAATGGTTGCTAAATGTGGTATTTTGGGGGAAGGTTGCAGCATGAGGTAATTGTTATTTGTCTACAATGTGTGGCTGCATATCCTTGAGGTACAGGCAACTTGGAACATGAAGGTTTCTGCCATCCCTGTTCTCAGAAAGTTTTATTTCCTTGCAGTTCATAAGCAGAAACTTTGGAGGTGACGCTGGGAGAATTTTCCATTTCTCTTGCCAGCTTCTGGAGGCATTTCTGTATCTGATCTGGGGTTGCTGATGGACCATGAGTGATCCCATTCCAGTTACTGCCTTCTCAGCTTCCTCTGGTCTCCCTTTGTTTCTTCTGACAAAAGCAGAAGTGCTTCTGTCCTTTGTCTTGCATCCTTCTTTGTGAAATTGAAGGCTGCAGATGGCTTGACTTTCCACATTTGCCTTTTTCCATCTCATGTCTAAGCCCTGGCTGATTCCTAATGCAAAGTGACCTGCCCCTTGTGCCAAGCTTTGTGCTTCATGTCCTTTATTGCTCTTCTAGCTGTATCTTCTCTTGTGTCTACAATCAGGTCATGGTTTTCAGAGTCCAGATGCCCTAGTGCTCCTCCTGTGCTTGCTCATTTAAATTCTTAGCTGAAAAATGTCTTTCTCTTGCAGTAATGAGCTACAATTCATATTCAGACAGACAAGTTAGGATAGTACAAAACAAGCCACTAGTTACAGAGAATGGGCAGAGGTTGTTTTCCTTGATGCAGGTGCAGATGTCTTGTAGTAGGTAATCTGGGGGGGGGCAGTGGGCGGGTGATGGTGGTGGTATCAAATCTAGTCCTCCCATGGCAGTGCCTTCTACACAGTTTGCAGCTACACCAAATGGCTGTTCTGCATTACAGTAGTACTTGGAGGGAGACAGCTGGGAGGAGGGTGCATGGTAGACATTGCAGCCCTGAGAGCTCTGCTGGCTCAGCTGAGCATCTGTGTGTTGCAGACAAGTCGCTATATCCCGCAGTGCAGCGGAGGCAGCCGTCTGCCAGCACCAGACGGGACAGCTGTAGTCGTGATGACAAGTTAGTGGCAGTCCAAGATGTACTATAATCCTGTTACTACCTTTGAAGTGACATTAGCTCCTGCTGTAATTGCTATGTGTCAAGTGAAAGTGCATCATGACAGCCTCATCCGCTGGAAGCTGCGGGAGGGATGGGAAAAGTTTAGTCTCTGCTTTAATGTTCAGTCCCTTGAGGAAAAGGAAGTCTTCTGTTTCACATTCCTATTTCCAGAGGTGGTGCAGGTGGTAATTATTTCTTCCCCAGCTGTAGAAGATAACTAATCTTCCATAAAATGAGTTGGAGTGGACCTTATGAGGCCAGCTAATCTATCCCTGGTATTGCTTTGATAATTTCATACTTAAATCTTAGAGATATGACAAGATAGTATTATGCCTTCAACTACAAGCCATGGTACTGGGAGACAGCTGGGGGATTACTGCAGGAGGCAAGGCCTCTAACTTCTACTGATATCAGGGTTTTAAAGTGCCTAGTTACAAAGAAGTCTGGATCAAAGCTTCCCTAGCTTCAGCATGATATCTGTTCATCCTTTCTCTTATGAAGGGGAGTTGTTAACTGGGGGCTTTCAGGCTGAGCCTGAGGACATTGCTAGTTTAAAGAGACCGTGGTGCATTAGTCAGTGAATTGATGGTTCTTCCCCAGAAGCCACATGTCTTCTGTAACCCATTCTGTACTACCTTCTGACTGCCTGTCTCAACTCTGTCAACAGCAACTGTTGCCCAGGGATCTGCCTTGGCATCACTCTCCCTTTGTGAAGCCTTCACTTTGCAGTTCAAGAAGGAAATCTGTAATTACCACAAGCTGCTGCTGCTCTCCCTTAGTCAGCCACCACACTCTGCAATCCTTGATGTGCCTGGCTGGCCTTGGTGTGCCTGGCTGGCCTTGGTGTTAGACAAAAGGAGGTGCAGGAGCTGGAGGAGTATAGTGGCACTGTCTTCATCTCATCCTCAAGTACTTGCTGCCTTGCTCTTTCTATGCCTGCAGCTGAAAAGTATTTGTCCTGTCATAGAGGAAAAGGATCTTTATCTTCTCCATGTCTTGGGAGACACAAGCTTTGCAGGAAGTGACAAGGATTTGGCAGTTGAGCCTCCTCTTGGAGAACTGGCAGTGATTGCTCTGGGAGTTGTTTCATTTCATTTCAAGTGAATTGCACCACTTTTTTCATTATTGTGACCATGTACCGAGACCAAATTTCAAACCTGACTCCTGGTATCTGGTAGCTGCTTAGTGCAGAGATTGGGTGTGCTGCAGCCATGGTAGGCTCTGTTGCCTGAATCTCCTGTGGAGTGGGTGCAGACCCCAGGTCTGAATCACTACAGCAGCACTGTTGCCATCCATCTGGGTGGGATTCACTGCCTGGTAAACATTGGCAGTTCAGGCTTTCAAAGTAGAACTTACTTTGAATCTCTGCCTGCTCTTCCTGCCCAAACAAAACCTCTGTTCCATAGGATTGATTATTGCACCTTTGAGGTTACAGTAAGAAAAGAACCTGTGTAGCTGGGCCTCCTCTGATGATGGCTTTTAAACCTTGTCATCTTGTCTCCCTATAATATCTGGGTTTGCTGCCATCAGCAATTCACCAACAACTGTGAATCTGGTTTCAAAGACCCAAACAACTGACATTTGCCACTCTGTGACTTCAGGCTGCAGCTTTCTTCTCTTGTTTGTGCTGGTTGTACTGTCATTTTGAAGCTGAAGGGCCCCATATTATCCCTCCTAAAGAAACATTATAAATGTTTAAAAGTTCTTGTGCATTCTAAAGATAGACCAGCCTGTCTTGGCTGCTGGACTTGTCCCCAGAGATGGGAAGCAGGGAATGGCAAATGTCCTTTTCAGTGCTGGGATGTTCACTGTGCTGTGTTTTGCAGCTAATGCTGCCCTTTGCTGAAGGTTTGCTTATTGAGATTTGAGAGTCAGAAGTGAAGAGTGGGTCTGTGTCCATGGGGGATGTTTTGTAGCTTGAAAGGGTGGAATCCAGCATGTGGAGATTGGGCCAGGGTGCAGAGGGCAGGAAGCTTCTTGCCAAAACTGGGGTGGGATTTTTGCCTTCTCCTTTCCTTATGTGGAGTGAGCTGCTAAGAAAGGAGATAGCAGTCTTGCCAAGTTTCAGAGCTTGTAGGCAAAACCACTAGGCTCTGTGTCCTTCAGCAAGTATTGTCCATTCTCTATTGCAGACTGGAAATTCTGGATCTGCTAACGGGATTCACCAGCAGGATAAAGCCCATAAACAAGAGGTAAGTTATAAGCAGAATGTCATTTAAAACAGTGACTGCTTTATCTGATTTCTTGCCTGCTGTGCTGAGGGCAGATCTTGGATGGAGGCTGTTCTGCCAGCAAAGTTTGGCTGTGTCATTCCCACATCAAAAGCCAGTTCCCAAGCATATGATGGGAACATCAGCATACTATAAAAAACACTTGAAGCCATCAGGAAGGTGCTGGTGAGATGCTCACTGAGGTGCAGTGGGTGCTTGCTCTTGGAGAAGGAATGGAAAGGGAGTTTCTCCTCAGTCTCCTGAGTTAGTGCCTGTACAGCTCTTCTGGCAGCCTCTGCTAGAAGCTGCTTGGTATTAGATCTCTACCACCTGCTTTACATGGGTGGCATTTGTGGGACATGCTGTTACGTTCTGCCACACTTTTCATGATGTAGGACAAGACCTGTAGCCTCAGACTTCATCTCCACACAGGTAGGATGGTCAGCCTGAGGAAGAGGTGTGACTTACTGAGCAGAGGCAGTGGTGGCCATTCCACTCCATGTCTCAGTTTCCTCTACTGTAGAAATACCTCTGTGCTTGCCCTCATTCTGCCTAACAAGGTCTCTTCTCTTCCAGGAGAAGCTCTGATAGAGAAGAAGTGAAGAGGATCATTTCATGCCAATATCAGCTCCTGGCACTGTCAGGAAAAATGGTACCACATTTGGCTTTAGCACCTCCAAAAGACCAGACACAGTATTTTCACTTTAAAGCAGGACAATGTTTATAATACACTAACTGATGTAGTCAGGACAATCCTGCAGTCCAGTTTTCCAAGACAGCCATTGTTCCGGGGGGAGCAGAAAGGTCTCTCTAGGTTTGGTTTCTTGTATTGGTTTTCACTATGGAATTAGTATTGCTGTTGTCCCACCAGCTGACCTGGTCTGGATGATGGCTGCCCCAAATGGTGGCTGAAGTGACAGCAAGTCCCAGTATCCCACAGGAACTCCAAAAGGATTTGCTTGTGGTGTTTGATGCTTCTCACATGGTTTATCCCTTCCCTTCCACACATCCTGCTGTCTTGAAGACCTGCACAAGCAAGTGAAACCTGCTGGGCTGACTGTTCATGCTGGCAAGTGTAGGCTGAGCAGGATGGGGTGTGTGGATGTGTTTCCCTCCACCTTGTAGAAGACACTGATGTTCTGGAGGCTGCACTTAGTACTTGTATCATAGCATGTCCTGGGAAGTAATCTGATTTCAGGGAGATATTTGTTTGTTTCTCACCCAGTGCTGTTTGGGGACAGGCAGCCTGAGCTGTGGTTGGCCTTTTTTCCTGCAGAGATCTCTGAGCAGGCCTGCCCATGCCCTGCCCCACAGCCAGGCTGACCAGCCTGATCCCCATCACTTGTATGTGTTTTATTGGGCTTTTTTAGAGCACAGGACTCCACAGCTGCATCTCATCACTGTCCTGAGAGCTCCATGCTGGCTGCAGTCAGTGTGGGACGGATGCCCTGTGGAGATGGTTTCCTCCTTGCCTGTTTAACAGCTAATCAGGGATCACCTGGCCTTTCTCTGGAGCTATCCTTGGCTCTGCAGTATGATACTCCAGTATGATGCCCATCCCCTTCTGCCACGCATACAGAATGCTGAGGTGCTGCTCTGAGCATTCATGCAGTAGCAGCTGTCTGTATTGGATGGGTACAGCTGTGTATGACCTGAGTATATGAATATTTGGAGCAGAAGGAATACAAGACTAGAGCTCACACAGCTCTTGTCTGTACATAGCAGCGTAGGCCCACGCAAGGATCTCGTTCCTTCTTCTGAAGGCTTTACCCTTCTCTAACTTTGACCACAGCTCCCAAGGGTCACTAGGGTGGAGGAAAGGGACAATATGCTTTTAAAGGTGTGAGACTCCAGATTCTGTGCTCAGTACCACAGGGAAGAATCACAGCAATATTTCACCAGGCTTTCTCTAGTTAGTGCCTGACTCTTCCAGTCTTCAGAAGCTCTTATGTTGTGATGGGTTATCTGCGAAACAAGACAGAAGAGAACACTGAGAGAGGAGATCTGAGCCTGACCCCAGGCAGATGACATCACATCATGTCAGCTTCATTGCTTTTGCCTTCATTTCCTGTAAGGTTGTGCTACTCTGTCTTCATGGGTTGCCAGACTCCTGCTTCCTTGAAGGATGGGCAGCCAGAAGCAACCTGGGAAAGACGTGGGCTTCATGGCTGCAGTTCTGCCATGAGGAGGGTGTTGCTGAATCTGGGCTATGACACAACACTGGGCCCTGCTCGCTTGACGTAGGATTGGTGATCTCCCTCCATTCAGAGGGAGGATGGTGTAAAGCAGGATAGAAAGCACAGCTTAAATCTTGTGCATGGCAGGGGGAGGCAGAACTGCCTTGTAGAACTGCTTCATCAGTTTTACTAATCACCAGGAAGATTGCCTAGCTCTGAGACTTTCCAAAGGGATCACATAGGTTATCTCCAAAATCTTCCTGGTCCATGTACTCATCTCCTAAGCAGTTCAGGAAAATCACAGAGGGAGTGTTCATTGTTGCAGCCTGTGACAGTGAATACCTCTATGGGAGCTGACAACTGTAAGAATTGTGGGCTGGTGTTTCCCAATGCACTGCTTTGGTTGGTCTCTGGTGTCTGCAGCTCTCTCTGGATTGAGTGGAGCTGAAGGGAATGCTGCGCATCTCCAAGCCCAGGGCTTCCCAGGCACCTGCCAGGGGGAGAGCCCATTCTGGTTGGGAGCTTACTTTCCCTGGTAGGTCTTTCAGTGATTTGTGACCAGTTGCCTTCATCTATAGAGGGGAGATACCTGCATTTTCCACCTCCCTCAATGAACCTTTAGCTCTGCACAGGGCAGGATCCCCTAGGAGGACTTATGGGGACCATGTATTTAGTTCCATTAACCAGATCTGAAGTTGTCAGGGTAACTTTCAAGCTGGAGGAGTCTCTGGCTCCTGTCTCCTCCCGGGGACCATCTCCTGTGAGTGGCTCAGATCTGTGGGTCTTCCCAGTCAGTTCAGGTGACAAGGTAGACCTTTGGCAGATGGATCAGGGTCAGTTTAAAGATAGTGCTGATGGTTGTAAATAGCTGTGCTAAGGATCAGCCAGGAGCCAAGCACTTGCTTACGGCAGAGGCTGTGTGTGAGCTTTGCATTGCAAGGCCATACCGAAATGAGCAGTGGGGCAAAGTCAGGGCCTCTGTATTCCACCCTGCTTTGGGGAGCTGCTCCCCAAACAGGACTGACTGCAGCATCAGCAGGGTTTAGGTCAACCCTGTATAAAGTGGCCAGGTTTGAATATTATCCATGTTCTCCCTCTCCAGAATTAGCACAGGCTTCCCAAGGGCACCTGCCTCTGGCTGTCCTTCTGAGGTTGTAAGAGACCAAACTAGGGACAGACTTGGAAAGGACAAGGAGGAGATTCCCCAGCCCCTCTATTTATTTGTAAGTTTAAGTGCTATTTTTGCCTATGTGGTGGTGTATTAAGTACTTCACAGTATTTGGTCTTACTGGCTTGGTTCTTCAGGGGAGATTTTCAAGGGTGTTGGAGCACTGATGCACCCATCTCCTGTTACTGGTCAGGGGCTGGTCCCTGTTTGTGCCTTCACTTCCCTTTGGCTTCAGCCTTGCTCTTATTTTGACCCCCAAGAGCTTGTACAGGGGCCTGGGGGGTGGTTGTGTTCTCCCCAGCCCCTTTCCCAGCCTGTGCATGCTGTGCTGGTGCTGCATCTGGAGCTGAGTCCTGACATCATGCCCAGAGCACCAGCACAGGATGGGGAGGAAGAGGCAGTGCATCTTTGGAGTCATCAGCACCAAGGGAAGGGCTGGCACCCGCTGGGACACCGGCCGTCACCCACCTGGGGTACCCAACAGTTAGTGATGCTTTTCTGCTGAAAGCTGAGGCATTATCCAGTGAACAAAGTCTTTGCCATGGAGACTGCTCCATCTTTAGTGGTTTCTTCTCTAACCCTCTAGACCAAAGGGAAAAGAATCATTCTTGGCTGGTGATTTCAGCTTTATCCCTCCTACAGCAGCCAGCGAGCTGGAGCAAGGGGGTAGCACTGGGCCAGTGCTGAACGATGGGTGCAAAGGTACCAGCCAAGGCTCTGCAGCTCTTGCCTACTCCCAGCCACAAGCCCTTCCTATGGCTTGCACTAGAGATGCATGAGGGTTTCATTCAAACAAAATGATGCAAATGACACTGTAAAAGTCTTAACAAAAATTCCAGTACTCCGTTGTTCAGCAGCTTTAGCAGCTCAGCACTATCTTGTAGGGAGTTATTAACACACTAAGATCCTATAGGCCTCATGTAAGTTACCATAATAAAGATGATACTAGATGTATAAATGGATGATAACCTTTTACCCGTACAGTATGTATTACAATTTTGTAGTTTAGTCATTTTTTGGCTATCAGATTTTGTTAGTACAATATAAAACCAAAAGACAAAAAAAAAAAAAGGTTTGACTGCTAATGTCTATTTTGTTATTTGATTCACTTTATTTCTTCCTCTGTACAAAAGCTGTACAAACCTCAGTCTGTGTAACTACCCCACACGTGTATTCATGTACCACCCCCTGTCCTGGCTTGCTGGTGTAGTGAGCTCGTTACTAACCAATAAACTCTGTGGCTGCAGTCGGGCACCCTGGGGCTGCTGAGGTGTGTTCAGGGTGTTGTACAGTGCCCAAGCCATGCTGAGAGGGAAGTGGATGGGATATAAGGGGGGGCTTTGGCAGATGCCCCTTGTTCTGGGCCCCAGCAGTGAGCTGGAGCCATCAGAACTGGGGTTCAGCTGAGACCTGGGTTTGTAAACAGCCAAGCATCAGCTCCTTCCCTGGGGCTGCTGTTGGGTATCCCCTGAGCCATGGAGTACAGTGCTGTTTATTCACCCCTGACTATTTTTCCTCTGTTAATCTCCCCTGCACCCAAGGGAAGGGGTGCTGCAAAGTGCTGCCCTGGACCTCAAGAGAGGCACATACTCATTTGAGTGGTGTCATCTTGATTCTGCAAGGCCAGAGGTGGCAACTGGGTCATCCTCATCTCTTCCAGCTCACTCCCCACAGACCTTTAGAGCCCAGGGAATGTGTGATTGCTGTGGAGTGGTCCCAGGCCAAGCTGTGGTTACTGCCAGCACCTTGTGCAGCCCAGCTCCTGCTCTTCCCTGTGTTCTCACGTGTGCATGCAGGTGAGCATCATGGACTGATGCTGTCCCCCAGGGGCTGGACCAGGGGCATTTACTCCAGGGCTTTTTCATGGCACAGCATCTCTTCGTTGGAATTTCTTGGACTGCCCAAGGGCTGTGCCCCAGCTCAGCAGCCCCACACACAGCGGTAAAGCATCCATACTTCTTCCTGCCATGCTTTCCTGCACCTGTGGGCTGTATGTCGATCCTGTGCTGAAAGATGATGGGTTCACAGCTGTCTTCAGATACATGGGGAAAAAAGGAGGGGTTTTTTAACTTGCTTCCTGGCTGCTTCTTTTCCTGCAGGATTACCTGGAAGTTTTAAACCCTTTCCAAAGAACTGGTACAGTTTGCAGATGATGTTGATTCCAGAGTGGGGCCCCAGGTGCTGGACAATAGCACCATGGAAGCTGGGCATACAGCTGTATTCCAGAGCTGCAGTATGATCTGTACAGTGTCGTCTGTGATACCCTGCTCTTATTTTCTCAAGCTGTATAGGAGTTGCTGTGAACCCCAGACCTCCCAAAGTGTTTTGTTTGGCCTCCAGCTCCCTGTGCACTGCAGGGACTCGCAGCTCCTGAAATAGCTGGGTGAGAACAGTGGGTCCCTGGTCACTGCACTGCTGATTCCTAGAGCTGCTGCCAGTGCTTCACTGTCCTCCAGCGGCTGGAAGGAGAACAGTTGGTTTGAACTTTGCTTAGGAGAGCTCTCTGGACACAGGAACATCCATCCGAGCCCAGCCCAGCATCCGAGCTGCTGCACTCAGTATTTGCCCTGCCCTTCGCTTCCCAAGGCTGGTGCTTGCTCACATCAGGTCTGAGGATGCTGTGGCTGGGAAGGGATGGGATCCTGGCCCAGGGCCATGGCTCCTGTGTGTGATTCCACTGTCATGGCTCGGCCCTGCTCTGATGCACTGGCTCAGGGAGGTTTGTCACCCTCTGCTCCATTGGTGCCAAGGCACCAGTAAGGGACGGATTGCTCCCGCACAGCTCTTGGGCTGTCCCTACACTGATAGCAGGGTCACCAAGCAAGTCCCCTTTTGTGGCCAAAAGTCCTGGAGGGAGATGTCCCCAAACCTGCCTGTTTATGGGGGCAGGAGCCTTTATCCTTATGGTGATTTTTCCATTGAACCATTCCCAGGTTTCTGGGCAGGAGCTGCTTACACAGGGCAGGAAGCAAAGCCTATGAGCATCGTGTCCCTGCTCAGGACAGATGACTCCAGCTCCATCTTTTCTGTAGCTCCACTATCATTCATTAAGGTGCATATTTACAATCAAGTGCCCAAGCCCTGGTATCTCACAGAGATAACACCGTAGCACATGCCTTTGTTTGCAGACATTGCTGTTAATTGTACAGCAAGGATTAATAAAACATGAAGCTGAAAGATGCCTAAATCACAGGGGGGGAGCTGGTAATCTCTGCCAACAATAATATTTGCACTTTATTTTCATTCCAGCATCCAGCCAAGAGCAGAGCCTGGGCTGCAGAGCAGGACCACTGCATGTGGATAGATGGGATGAGGATGGAGCAGGGATCCCAATCTGGTGCTTGGGCTCAGAAGAGGTGATAGGTGGGATGTCCATCCTCATGTGTGTTAGGGACCTCATCCCCTGGGATGTTGTGTTTGTGCCTAGAGCTGGATGGGTGCTTCAGGGGTGAGTTTAATCCAGGGATGAGGGAGGGATGAGCCATGGGGACACATGCAGAGGTGGCATCTCTGTGGGGATGTGGCTGCCCTGCTCTAGCCACCATCCTCCTGCTGGACCTGCCTTGCAAGGGCACATTCCTGTGGGATGTTCCCTGTGGATGGGGTGGATGTACCAGCTCTGCTCGGTGCTGGGAGACCTGTGAGCCACCAAAGATGCTATTTGGCTTTTTATAGGGGCTGCTCGTGTCCCCTCCCTGCTGCAGCCCCAGTGCCAAAGAGCCCAGCAGCCCCAGGGCTGGAATCAGGGCTGGGAATGTGCTGCTTCCCCAGCAAGGCTGTTTCCTCCCCATCCCTTTGCTGCCTAACAAGCATCCTTGTCAAAATAGCTAATTTCCTTCCAGAACAAAAAGTCACCTGAATACATTTGGAAGCTGTATTGCACTATCAGGGTAATCAGAATTTAATTTGATGCAGTCAAGGCTCTAAAAAGATGTTATCAAGGGGAACATCAAAGCTGGATTCCTGCGCTTGGAAAGGCAACTGGAATGCTTAGTCCAGAGTTCTCATTTTATCGGAGACTTTCAAAATATCAGTCTAAATAACAAAAAAATGAATATTAAAAGTATTTGCAAATTAATGTCTTTTGTAGCTGAACAAAGGCTCCTTCTTTTGCATGTCTGGGACAGCTCTTATTAAATCCTACTAATTATACAATTTTGTTGTGTCTCATCATTTCTGTGCTTGCAGGAATTAAAGCTGAAGCTCTTTTCCCCCTTTGTTACACCACGTTGCTCCGCAGGGGCCTGATCCTGCAAAGTGGGGCTGCTCCCACTCACCACAGGGAGGTCCCATGGGTACAGGGACAGAGAGAAGGTGGGATGGGGACCTCGGTCGCTCTTTCTTTCCTGGCTCTGTTATGCCCTTAGGTCTTTGCGTTGTTCCAGCTCTTGGGATAGCTGAGGGAAAGCTCCAGCTCCTACTAGTGAATGTAATTGTGTGATCATTTCAGGTTTGGTTCTAAAGCACAATGGCAGAAGGCAGAAAAGTGTCTTGGGCCTTTTGGGCACCAAGAAGATTGAAAATGTGACCAAAAAGTGACCTTGGAGATGGGGTGCCCCTTTTGGAGGAGGTTTTGCTTGACCTGTGGGCCATGGCTGTGTAACCTTGACCATATTCCCTTCAAACACCACGATTTCCATACCAGGCTCCAGGTGTTTTGCCACCCAGAATGTGCCGGGGCCATGGTGATGCACAGCATCCCCTGCCCATTGACCTGGTATCTTCCCTTAGCTCCTATTTCTGCAGAGCCCGATCCCAAACACTGTCATCCCCACACATGCGGGACAGACCTGTCCCCTGGTTTAGCCCTCGGAAACATGCCAGGGGAGCTTTGGGGGAGAAGGAGGTTCAGCCAACTTCGTTAGGGAAATAGCATGGATCTTGTGTTCAAACCTTTGAAGTGTTAATTAAAAAGAATTATGCAAAGGAGCGAGGGTTTGAAACATTCATTTGAATCTCAATAAGGCATCTGTATTAAAAATAGCAGCGGGATCAACTAAAGACACAGCAGTTTTGGAGCAGAACAGTCCCGGCATCCCTGGTGCTGTTGGGCAGCGGGTTTCTGCCTGCTCCCTGCCCCATGTGGGCACAAGCAAGAGCCTAAGAAAACGCTTCTTGTCTAATGTCTAAAGACCTTCAAAGCATCTTGTTTAAGACAAGACCCAGTGGTGCTTTACTGTAGCACATGGGGAGGGGGAGAGGGCTGCATGGGCTGGGGAGGTGGGTGCAAGGCTGGGACTACCCCAGGGGCACCCAACGTGGGGCACAAGGCACCCCACAGCCCTCAAACCACCCTTTAGCACAGCCCTTGCCAGGGAAAACCAAGGGGATGCATGGCTGCAGCACAGCCCTTCATTAAAACCCCCGGCATGTCCTGGCCCTCGCTCATTCCAATGAAAAGCATCCAGGGTATTAATTACCAGATCAGTGGATAACGCCGTTAAGTTTACTTTTGTGCTGCACAGACCCAGCAGGAATGGCAATGCCTCCTGCCCTTGGTGTGCTGCTGCAAGGGCACCCACGGGTGGGCAGCACCACAGGGGCACCAAGACCCCCTGTCTGCAGAGAACTGGTGTTCTCGGCTCATTCCCAGTATGGATGTGAGGGGATGGGTCCTGCGGTGGGGATGGGTTTGCTGGGAAGTGAGCTGGGGGGGCCTAAAGCAGCCTGGGCAGGTCTTTCCTGTCAGGGTGCTGAGGCACTGGAATGGGTTGCCCAAGGAGGTTGCGAGTGCTCCATCCCTGGTAGTGTTCAAGGCCAGGTTGGATGAAGCCTTGGGTGCCATGGTTTAGTGTGAGGTGTCCCTGCTTATGGCAGGGGGGTTGGAACTGGATGATCTTAAGGTCCTTTCCAACCCGGACTATTGATTCTATGATTCTATGGGGGTGAGGAGCTTTGCCAGGGGGACAGCCCATGGGGAAGGTGCTCATGGGCAAAGCTGGGTGCTCCCTGTGAAACTGAGCATTGATTTCAGTGCTGGGGCTCCCACCTCAACTGCAGGTTTGGGTAAACACGGGTGAGCATCAGCCTGACCTTGGGCAGGGCTCAGGGGCAGTGGTCCCTTGTCCCCTGCTGGCTGGAGGAGGTGATGCTCTCAGCCAAAATTGCCTCAGGGATAACCCCAGTGCCTGTCTTCCTGTGCCAGAGACTGGGATTTTCATGAGTGGAGCTTCCCCATTCCCATTGGGATGCCTGAAGTCTGCAGAAAGAACACTAAGACCAAGGGTTGAGCTGTCGGACCTCTCCAGGGATGCTGCTGGTACCTGTTGCATCCTTCCTGCCCACACAGGCGCCTGAAGGATTCCCCATCCCTTGCAGTGATAACACAAAACCAACCCTGGAGATGGTGCCTGCTTAGCAAAGGGCCTTTCCTCCTACCAGGTGACATGGAGCTGGGAAGGATGGGAAGGTCAGAAAGGGGAAATCTCCCTGCTCTGCTCCCCAGGATGCTGTCTGGAGGCTCTGGTTTGGGAGCACCTCACCTGGCTCCCATTAGCATGGAAATTACTGAAGGTTCACACGCAAGACAGCTGGAAAAGCATCTTATCTGTTGCACTGGAGCAAACTCCTGCAGCGCAGCATTCCAGGAATGGCACAACTGCAGGCAGCTGGCACAAAAATAGATGTGTTCCATGCAGACAGGCAGAGTAAATACTCCCTGTAAGCCCGTGCTGTTGCCTGGCAGGGAGTGGAGACAAAGGTGAGGGGTTTTGCTCTTTCCACAAGTACATTTGGGTCCAATAGATACCAGCCTGGGATCCTTTATAGTTTCACTCAATAGCATGTATCTTGCAAGAGAATAAATAGTACCTTGGGCTGCCTCTGTGCATGGCTCTCCCCATAGTGGCTGGCTTGGGGACAGGATGGATTCTTCCCTGTGAGGGTGCTGAGGCGCTGGCACAGGGTGCCCAGAGAAGCTGTGGCTGCCCCATCCCTGGCAGTGTTCAAGGCCAGGTTGGACACAGGGGCTTGGAGCAACCTGCTCCAGTGGAAGGGGTCCCTGCTCATGGCAGGGGTTGGAGCTGGATGAGCTTTGAGGGCCCTTCCAACCCAAACCGTTCTGAATACAGCTCCAAACCCATCCGTGCACACAGAGTGTTGTTCTTACAAGCATAAGCAATGGCTTCAAGAGCTCTTTTCTCCCCCCAGCCCTCAGAGCCTCCCACCCAGGCCCACAGACCCCAGGACTTGCTCCGCTGCCCTTTCCCTTGTGTGGTTTTCGTGTCTCGCAGCCCTGCTCCAGGTGATGCCAGCTCCCTGCATCCAGCCGCGAGGTGCCGGTTGTGGGGGGGCTGCCAGAAACTTCCCACTCTTTGATCCATAATTTAAACCCATTTTGTTTTGCCTTGCTTGTTCGAACCAGCCGTTTGCTGTGGCAGAGGAACACAAACCCCCCTCAGGACAGAAGAACCCACCTCATTATTTCAATTACATCCCCCCCTGACCTTACTGAAACTTTCTTCCTCCTTCTCGCTTCTAAAGCAGTGGCTTTTCTGTCTTGTCTTCATTTTTATGGTCTCCAATTCCACCGGGAGACAGCAGCAATCAGCACATCAGAGCAACCAGCGGCTCCTGTGATGCCCAGCAGTCACTAATTAACAAATTAGAAAGAGAAATCTTCCTGCAGATAGGATTGTTCTCTGCCGATGTTGCCTTTTCTTTTGTCAGCACTGTGACAAGGAACTGCTTTATTGCTGCAGATAGAGCAGATTGAACCATCCCTCTCGTGCTGTTCACTACTTGCATGGGTTTGTGCTGCTTATTGGTTTGGCCCCCATATAAAGTGTTTTGCCCCCACTTTTATCCTGCTCTGTTGGGTTCCTGCACAGATGTGACAAGAAACTGTTTAAGCCATCGCATCATCCCCTGCCTGGACCAGGTATCCTTTAATAGAATCATAGAAGAGTGAGGGTTGGAAAGGACTTTAAAGTAACTTGGCTCCAGCCCCCAATAATAGACATGAGCATCCTCAGAGGATGGGGGTTCAGGGCGGCTGAGTGGACCCAGGTCCAGTGGAACATCTGGAGAGCATCCTGGGTGCCCTGAGATGTTCCAGCTCCTGCCTGAAGCCCATAGTCCCATGTGGAGATGGCACCAAAGCAGAGGCTCTGTTGGGAGCAGCGGGGACTGAGCTCTCTGTTCACACATCGGTGACCAAAGGTGGCACCTGAGGATCTTCAACCTTATTTTGGGTCATGGTCCCCAACAGTGACCCCAAAGCTTGGCCCTATGGAGAGCAGGTTTGGGGAGCAGGAACAAGCACAAGCCTGACCTGAGCATGTCCTCAAGCAGGACCCAAAACCTCTGCCCACCACAATGGGCACCTGGAGCACAGAGCAGTGGACACGCACGGACACAGGAGCTGGGTGTTGGACCAAAGCACACCTTTCCCCCACTCCTTTCAGGCTGCACTAGTTTCCTGTGTCAGGGACCACGGAGTTGGGATGGCAGCATCCTGTGGAGGTGATGGAGAACCATGGGAAGAGCAGGACAGCAAAGCCTGCACAGAAACCCATTGTCCTGCTCCAGCAGCTCCCCCTTGTTCAGCTCCTGTGCTCGGGTGACCTAATGCAATTAATGTTAGTGGGTGGGTTTTGGTGGGAGCTTATAGATAATTAGCCAAAAGCTGCCCTCATTTCCTTCTTCCACTTGAGATCTTCCATAGAGGAACAAATCTGCCCCACAGAGCCCCATCCCCCTGAGCCCTTCATCTTTCATGGGGTTTGCTGGGACCCCCACGCAGCCTGCACTACCAGCGCAATGGGCTTGTCAGGCCTGATGGCACAGGGAGGGATGCAGGGGGGATGCCAGGTGTTTGCATGGGGGTTGGCAGGGCTGAGACCCTTTCCCGTTCTTCCAGAGACTGGGACAAAGTAGTGTTTTCTCTGAAAGCGGTTTCTTCTCCCCTGGCCCAGGAGCAGTGATAAATCACCACTTATTTAAAACAAATCCCAGCTAATGGAGCAGCTGCATAATGTGTGCTTCAAAAGCAAAGCCGTCAGCAGCTCCCAAACTTTGGAGGTTCAAACGCTCCCCAGTTATTGTTAATAGTGTTTCATTTGTTTGAATCTGCCATTCCTTCATGTGCAGCGAGGAACTCGGGAAATAGCCATTCCGTCTTCACAGCTCCACTCTTCCCAATGGCAAGAGCAGCCTCGGCCTCTGTGCCACCTGGATGAGGATGGTGACAGCACCAGTGGGGTGGATGGGAGCTGTCAGCGCCTGGCTCTGGTGATGGGGAGCTCTGAATATGCCAGGATGGCCTTGCCATGCAGTGCCAGGCCATGTCCTGGCTGTGCCACGCCAAGGCCAGGTGTGCCAACCTGCAGCATACCAAGTGGTGCTGTGCCATGCTAAACAGTGTAGTACCAAGCCATGCCAAGCAGAGGCAAACCAAGCCATCCAAACTGTGCCATGCCCAACAGGGCTGCGTTGAGCCATGCCATGCCATGCCAGGCTGTGCCGTATCGCGCCAAACCGAGCCAAGGACCACGCTACACGGAGCCATAACCGTGCCAAACCGTGCCGAACCCAGCCATGCCAACACCGACAGGTGGCGATAGGTCCCCATGGCACCCCTATGAAGTCAACTGGGCCAGCGCATCGGGGCCGTGCAGAGCCGCCGCAAGCCCTTAACCGCTCGGTACGGATCGGCGCGGCTCCGGCTTGGCTGGAAAGGACTCACACAGCTAGTGTTCCCCCCCCCCGCCTTGTCACACACCCCCCTCCCCCCCCGTCCGGTTATCGGGCTGGCTAATCCCGTATGTAAATGGCAGCCAATGGATGGTGCCGTTGAGCGGGGCTGGGATTAGCGGCGGGGCGAATGGCTGGCACTTTTACTGGGATTACAGAACAAAGAGCTGCTCTCCCTCCTCCAGCTCCGGCTGGGTTGGTGGGGGGGGAGTTTATTTCCCACCCCCCACCCCCCGCCCGCTCCTTATTCCTTCCCTTTAAGCCCCCACCGGGCCCCGCCCGGGAGGAGGGAAGCGGCGGGAGGCGGCTCCATCCCGGTTCCATCCCGGCTCTATCCCGGCCCCCGCCGCTCCGCGCAGCCTCGCCGGGGAGGGCAGGAGCGCCGCGCCCGAGCCGCCCGCGGTAAGGAAAAGTTTTGCCCCCCCCTTCCCCTTCCGTCTGTGTCGTGTCCCCCTCCCCCTCCGGTACCAGCGCTGAGGGGTGGCGGTGTGGAGGGCTGGGGGGTGCGGGGGTTGGGGGG
>NDXB01001740.1:17743-40153 GCA_002631895.1 Agapornis roseicollis | reverse complement strand
AAAAAAAAAAAAAAACAAATAAAAAAAAATTTAAAAAAACAAAAAAAAAAAATTTTAAAAAAAAAAAAAAAAAAAAAAAAAAAAAAAAAAAAAAAAGAAAAGAAAAGAGAGAGAGAGAAGCAGCAGCTGTTACTCAGGATCCCTGGAAAGAAAGATTTTAAATAACCTAAAAAGAACATCTAAAAGGTTTATTAGGATGATAAAATTAAGTGAAAATAAGAAAACGGCAATATCTCACTGTAATAAGTATGAAAGAAAGAAAAACCAAAGAATATTCACAAAACCTAGAGAAAGGAAATGTTTGTAATTGTGATCCAGAACATTCCATGAAAGTTATATATTTGCACATTGTATTTCAAACAAATATTAGAACCATAATAGTACAGAAAACCAGAATCTTTACAGGCTCTTATCAACAGGGATACCTATCTAACAAAACTCTGCTAAGGGCAATTATGTAAAAGATAATAAAAAAAAATAAATCCTTTTGTCCATCCTAAGGGTGGAANCAGAATCTTTACCGGCTCTTATCAACAGGGACACCTATCTAACAAAACTCTGCTAAGGGCAATTATGTAAAAGATAATAAAAAAAATAAATCCTTTTGTCCATCCTAAGGGTGGAAAAAATGATTAAGGATATTTAATAATTAAGAACTACTGGACTGAGACAATATCCCAACAGGGAATAAATGTCTTTTTGAAACTAATTTTAGGTGGTGTGGTTTGTTTAATTTTCTATATTTCACTTTTTGTCTCCTGTTTAACAGAAGTATTTGAATGGGCATTCTTAATTTCACCGTTTGTAATAAAATGAGAGATAATTATTTTTCTGTTTTGAATGCAACTGTCCATGCTGCAACATACTTAATGTGATAATTACTCTATGCAATCAACAGTGATAATTTAAGTGCAAACTATTCACGCATATCTAATGCAGCTGCTGTTTATTTTCCATCAGTTTGTTTGCAAGTTAAAATTAAGTTCGCAATTAAAATTAAGTAATCTTAAAATGCTCTTAAATAAAACATCTGAGTGCTACAAGATACACCTTTGACTAAGGCAAGGACAACAGAATTTGAAGTTTGAGTCAAAATAAATATTTAATTCTGCATCCTATTAATTGCAAGTAATGAGATTTATTTTTGTTTTCATTTTTTCATAGATTGCATAAGAAAAGTTACTGTCAAAATGTTTCCTTTTTTTTTTCTTTTAATCTACTTGCCTGCTTTATGGATTTGAGTTCTTCCAGGAAAAACAGCTGTATAAATAATATATGCTTTTTATACACAGATCATTAATCTCCACATTTTACTTAGAATCATATTATCATTTAAAACACACTTATACAATCATTTAATCCTTTTTCATTTTAACGAATAAATGGAACAGCCGAATTTTAAAGAACTTACCAGTTTTATTTGTGATTCAATACAAGTAAATAGCTAAATAGTAGGGAGGTTTAAATAATTTTTTTGTCCTCTCATGTTTAGTGAAGGAAAATGTCACTTCTAAAGAAAACTGATTCAATATTCTGCACCTGTCTATGTAAAAATAAAAATAATTCAATGAAATAATGCTTTTTCATTTTATTCTCACTGTATGCATGTTGGTAATTTATTTTTTTTTGTGGATGTCATCCCATCGGAACAATAGGGTTGTGTTACTGATTTCTATCAATAGGAATAGCAGCAAAATATGAAAATATCTCTCACTTGGAGAATATCAAAGATAAAGTACTGTATGTGAAAAGGGAAAATGGAAAGAGGCTTAAAAAATTTTCTGTGGCTTTTTAGAGGATCTTCTTTTGGAAGAAAAACAGTAAAAGCATTTTTAAGACACTGGAATAATAAAACTAGGAGGCATATGGGAGCTCTTTTAAGACTAAAAGCTGAAAAAGAGAATGACAGAGTACCAAAGCACAATGCTGGAGCACATCCACCTTTACAGATACCAGATATTCAAAGAAAAAGTTTTTTTGTTTATTACCTTAATCAGGACCCGAATGTGTCCCATGGCTTTTGGTGACTTGAAGTACCAGAAGCTCATCACACAAGTCCCACTTGATTCTTTCCATCTGGAACTCTTCACATGGGCTTTTTCATTTTTCAGGCCTACTGCAGTGGCCTCAAGATACAGGAATTGTCCTGAAATTAGATGAGATATTACTGAAAAATTGCTTACACTTTCAGATTAGATTCCAAAACTCAGCAAAGTAAATGCAGAGACATATGAAGCATACTTGAAATATAGGAGCCATACTTGTGAACCTTGATTTAGGGTAAAAATAACCAGATCGCATTCCCTGTGTACTTCTTTTATAAGGAATAAACTAAGAGCAGCTAAAGATTTGGATCTTGTGTAGAAGAGTGAGAACGCTTCTATATTTCCTAGCTTGATTACATGTCTTTTCCCAACAGCATTAGTTGCTACTTTGCCAGTACATCATACAATAGCCACACTGTGGTAAATTTCAGGATAAAACTTCTGAAAGATAACCTTCAAAACAGTGAGTCACACTACACAAAAACTTGTGACACAGGCAGAAAACCTTCATGTATTTATAAATCATTAGGTGCCCCTAATGATTCATATTGCCTTTGGTGATCTGTACTTTTAAATGTATGAATATTAACTCACATTTAAATTATGCAGTTGGAGGAAACCACAATAATAGATGCCTACAGTTAATATGCTCAAGCAGTGTTACGGTCCTTGAGTTTTCCTTTTTTATTTTTAATCAGAAGCATAATAAATTATGCAAGTTTTTAAACTCATTTTTTGCTTTGCACAAATAAAAGTGTTTAGTTCACATAAATATAAGTGTAGCATAAATAACACACTTAAATTATAATTGCACATCTACTAAAATATTAGACAAAATTTACTTCATTAGAGGCAAAGTTCACTTATCTGGCTAAGTTACAACTGTAGATGCATGTCATAATATTATGGGATGAGAAATTTGCTTTTTCACTGAGGTCAAGCATAGTGTCATTACAAGTGTAATGACATAATCATAATAATTTTTATAAAAGTAAAAATTAGAAAATGCAAATGAACTTCTATTTTTTCCATCTGCTATTTTTTGTGTTAAACAAGCCACGGACATAAACACTATGAGATATCAAGCTATAACGGTGCATCAACGTCTGCTAGGCAGACATGGTTAGACTGGATTAAGTGCTGGGCATGTCAATGTTTGTTAATGCCTATTTAATATTAGGCAAATGACTTTTGTTGGAAACCAAACCAATCCAGATCAAAGCGACCCAACGCAAAAAACTGTCAGAGTCATCTTTGAAATCTGACTGATTAAGGTGGCAGACAAGGGACCCTCCGGAAAGTCCCTTGACCTGAAGACTGTGACTAGCACTGTGGGGCAGTGGACTGACCACAGCTAGTAAAGCTTGGCTAGGAGATTAAAAGAACAAACAGCTTAATTCCAAACAGAATGATATAATTCTAGTCATCGGAAAATTTTCAACATTTTAATGTTGAAAACAGAGGTGTTAATAGGGGAGTTAGAGTTGAGTGTTTCACCTGAGCTCAAGAGCTGTGGCTTTGCCAGTAAGCACTGAAATTTGTCATTGTAAAAGGACCAGTCACTGAATACTGCTGTACTTTTTACCATATATGACAAAATTTTAATAGCTAAGCTGAATTTTGTTTTGGTTTTCTCATGATGAACAAAATTATGAAGTGCTACCAGTTCTAAGACTATGGCCACATACCACCTTCCCTGTTAAAAAACCTGACCACATGAAAAATATAAAAAGTGAAATTAATTCTAGATATACTTATTTGAGAACACGATTTCAAGACTATAAAACAGCTCTTCAGGAAGAAATGGAGAATCTGACCTGTGTGATTACTCACCACAACAATAACACTTAACTATCAGATTATAGGGTAGATTTCTACATTTGAGAATTAGATCAGCAGTACGTTTATTCATATGTGGGATATAACATACAGCATACAATTGTAAGTTGTATGTTGTAACAACTACTAAGGGATTCCACATATCACAAAGAGATAAATCTGTTCTAACAGAACTGGCTATTTTAAAAGCCAAACGACAGAGAGGGAAACATTGGAAAGCGGTTCTTTTCTACTGCATCTTACTTTGAGATCAGTGAAATGCAACCCGACTGGACTGTTTCAAAATATAAAAATATATGAACACCTAGTCTTTGTGATTATTTCACCCTCAGCCCCCTTGGCAAGCTTTCACTAGCCTCTGAGTTTCTGCACATCTTCAAGTAAACTTTGTTTTTATTTGGATTTGTCCTTCAGTATTCAACATTCAACAACTGCTAAATACAAATCACACACCTTTGTGCAACTCTGCCATGGAATATTTCAATTTAATATCAATTCTGAGCTACGGGACTTTCAAAGACATGAATGCATGGAGCTTGCAGAAATAAAAAGGACAGATAACTGTGTGGTTTGGCTAAAACAAAGCAGAAGCTGAACTACCACAAGCAAAGAACATTTATTTACTTAAATTTATTTACTTAAAATTAGACTATGAATAGTCACTATGAGTAACTTAAAGCTTCCTGGTAAAGAGTTCAAGCTCTGGAGGAGCAGAACTCTGTAAATCTCACAGCTGAGCTAACTCACCTTGTCAAGCTGCAGTTGGACCAAATACCTCTCTCCTGACAAGTAACAAATTATGTTGCTAGAGTCATACAGCAAGACTTAAAGGAGAAACAACTGAGAATCAGATTTTTCCTAACTTAATATCATTTTACAGCAGTAATTGATATTTTGATATTGTTACACATCTATTTCATTAAAAATAACACTGTGATTAGACATGTTAGAATCCCGCCGCTGCCTGTGAAGGGCAGTATGAGGAGCTCCAAGATGACAATTACATCTAGTTTGTGAATTGACAACATACCAGTTTTATTTCCAAACGTATGGTCCCTGGGAGGTCTAAGATTTTGAGACGAGCCGACACCTAGTACCCACTTAAAACTGTCTGCCAGAGAATTCTGCCAGCCACATCTGCCGTTCTCAAAGGTGCAGGAAGCTCCGCATTCACTCTCATCTGTATTATCCCCACAGTTGTCTTCAAAATCACAGCTTTGTTCTGGTCTGTAACACTTGCCGTTCTGACATTGCAAATAGCCATCTGAGCAGGAGCCTGAAAAGAGAAGAATGAGTGTGTCCTGGTGAATCACAGTGCCATGCATCCCAGCAAGGTTACTGGAAGGTTACATCTCTGAGCATTTGATATTTAGGAGGAGGAGGGTGGTCCAGAGCAATTTTAATGAAAGCCTTTGGTTCTCCTGAAGTGCCAATCCATTATCAGTTTATTTCTTTTGTATTTTGTCAAGAGATTGTCTAAATAAATGACTGCTTCTCTTGTAAAGCCTCTGAGAGCAAGTTCCAGCCAAGCATTCCTTCACTAAAAAAGCTTTCTAGTCTGACTTAATTGCTGACATTCTCCTTTCATGTTGTGGAATTAAACCATTTCATTTTTGCTGCAAAGTTGAGCTTAGTTTAGCAGCCCCAATTTGGAAGAAAAAGAGAAAAAGCTTTTCTATTTTCACTACAGAGGTTTGCCTTTTAATGGATTTTTTTTTTCTTTGTTTAGATGAGTTCAGTGGGTTGATGCTGTCCTTTCTGTGCAGTATTCCTGGCATTATTGAGGGCTAATTCTTCTATTGCAGAGTGTAAAAGTTGTACGACTCATTTTACAGGATCCATTTCCAAGCTTCTTGCTTTCATTTCAGATCAGTTTTTGCAGGGCCCTGGATAAAAAGCAGCCCTTTCGGTACAGTCTCTAATCAGGGAGACACCAAATTTTGAAATGGACCCTCCCTATTTCTTTTGGCCATCCTGCTCTGCCAGAAATAAATGCACAAGCATAATTTTATTTAAAAATAGGAGTATTACTATATTAGCACATCGGGCATAAAATTAAAATATCCAGATGCATGAAAGTTGTACAAGTATGGGAGCAATCTGAGTTAATACTGAAAATCACACCCTACTAAAACTATTTCCCATTTTTGCTACCTTAGAGGACTGACAGAGCTAAATGAAATTCATATAAGGCTGGGTTTTATGAAAGGGTCAGAACAACTGATTTATTAACAAAGAGAAAATAAGAGATGGAGTATTCAATTGGTGTGTTGGCAGCTTCCATCCCTAGGACTTTGTTATGCCAGACGCTAAATTACAAATGCCTCAAACTAAGTGAAGAAACATTGCCATACCCCTTTGCTGTAGGTTTTGGTTAAAAATAAAAACAAGCTTTGGATCGCTATATGTTAGCAAAAGAAAACAAGTACTAACCCCTCTTTGCAGTCCATGCTAGGAAGTATTTTTCCTTACTGTTCATCATGATCAAAAATTACAATAACTATTGCATTTTGAGATCCTTCTGTAAACAGAAGCATTGCTTCCAATTTCAGGTGGAAAAAAGTGGAGTTGAAAAGTGGAAGTCTTTGGGTTTTGAGAAAAAAAAGACAAAACAAACAAACAAACCCAGACTACCATCTTGAATCCTGGCATGAATGAATCTTTTCAAGCATGTGTAATGAGTGATATTACACTGTCTAACTCAGTCTGTGACGTGACTTGTTTCAGGATGTACTTCCATACTATGTTTTCTCTTTGAATGACATATTTCTAAGATTTTATAACTGTAAAAACTAAACCAAAAAGAAACAAAAATGAACAAAACTCCCAACCCTATAAGAAAAGGGATGGTTTTTAGCTCTCATCCTTTCCTTCCTATTTTATCTCAATCATAACATTCCAAACATGCTGTTATACAGATGCATGTGGGTATAATGGGGATACTTAACTGAGAGGAATTTCTTAGTAAGGTTCAGTAACGTTCTCCAAGCAGTGCTTCTTAAAGATTATTAACAGGCAGACTGTTAGCCCTGTGTGGTGACTGCATCAACACATTAGGCAGCATTGGACCCAAAGGAGCTCCTAGCATCTTTCAGATCAATAATCTCTGAATTGAGGAAGATTTATACAACAGAGGAAAACAGCTGCACCATTCAATTACCCCCTTGTTCTATATACCCTGAGCAAAAAATCCCCCAGATTTCACATTTATATTTCTACTTTAAAACATATAGTTGTATGCCCAAGATTAATCACTTATTTTATAAAGGTACATCTCTTAAACATATTTTTGTTAAAAAAAAAGTACTTGCAAACATCAAGAAAAAATAATTTTACTAGCAGAGATGAAATACGGTTTCTAGATCAATGAACTTTGAATAGTAATAAAGATAACATAGTATATAGATTGCAGCACTGAGGCAGAAGAACAATAAATTGCAGAAAAGATTCATATTAAGAAATAGCATCTGTGTTATTCATGTAAACTTTCAAACTGTAAATGATAAGAATAGTTATGCTTTTAAAGTAATTCCAGAATGGAAAAAACTATTTTTTAATCTTTGAAACCATAACCCGTGTCACAACAGGACTTTTCTATAAAGTAGCTAGTTCTCATACTACTTTTCCATTTAAATCCATTACAAGTTCTCACTAGGTGTTTGGACTCATCTCTGAGTAGGCAATAATTTCGTTTTCATTCAATGGAAACTAATTTTGTCATATTTGCTTAGATTAGCCATGAAAGAGTCCTAAATGAAATAGCTGATAACACACTTACATTGAGTGACCAAATGGAGTTTAATTAATATAATCTATAAGAGACAAACTTAAGAAATGCTTGATCATGGTCTGCAGTTACCTGTAGGAAGACAAACACTAATAGCAGAAAGCTCTCATTTAGTAGAAAAAAACCCCAACAGTACATGCTGGAAAACTGAGGCTGGTGAAGTTCAAATTAAAATAAAATGATTGAGTATTTAACCACGAAAAAATAAAATAACAGACAATGACAATTTCTGTTAGTTAAAAGCTTTTAATAGAGCAATTCTTTTTTTCCCCCTTAAGAGATACGTCTTAGTTTAACTTAAAATTATTTGATAAATCAAAGAAAACTCTACACAAAAACACAGGTAGTGTTATAGAGGAGGCTAAATTACATATTAGCAGTAGTACATTTTAGTTTTAAAAAACCAAACTGCAGTTGCAGGCCATAATTTGCTCATATAATTCTGAGAATTTATAACAGATAAACATTTATATATGCCTATAGTAAATACAAATAGAGATGAAAATCTCAAATTTCTCATTCAGATCCAAATCTTCCTGAAGCTGGTTCTTTAGAATAACCTGCTTATTGGAAATAAATTAAGTATGGTAATTAAACTGATAAAGATGAATAAGATCAGAATTTCTAGAAAATTTCAAATGTATGATTGCATATTGGATTATACTACTTGTGGCTGTATTCATAAGTATTTAGCACTTAATTCTCATAACTTAAACTTGTTTCTTTTTCAGTTCTTATTTTATATCAGCATTGGGAGGAAGATGATTCATGTTTTAGAATGACAGGAAACAGATTAGCAGTGAGTATTTTCCAAAAGTTGTTAAGCTAGTGTTTTTTAAGATTATTATAGTTAATGGTATTTAACATTGGAAAAACATTGTCTCTGTTTTCCAAATCTACATCCAATCAAATGAATGGAATAGTTTACCATTATCAGAAATATCATCAATAGACTCCTAAAGATCTGTTTCAAAATATTTTTAAAGGTCTTATTTACATTCACATTGCTGGAAGCATATCTGTTCCGAAATCAAAGCTAGATCTCCTGTAGAACCATTGTTTGGTATAGAGGCCAGAGTAATTAATCAGCAGGCTAAGAGTTTGACAACCCAGGGATAGGGGCTCTCCAAATAATTTAGTTCTCTGAGGCTTTTCCTACAAGTTAGTCGATTATCGTTCTTGCTCTGAGTTGACATTACTGGAAGACTGATTTGTGTGTGTCCTTAACAACAAAAAAATATTAACAAGAGCATCTTTCCTCTAATATCTCACCAGTGTTACCCAAGGACAGAGTAAAGTGCGCTCATCACAGTTGATGACTCACGGTAATAATGACTTGTCAGCACAGGCATGTGAAAAATGCATCTCATTTCAAAAGCAAAGCTTTGGATATTCCAAGAATTTTTAAAGATTTTCAGAAGTTGAAGCTTTGGAAAAAAGACTTAAAAGCTGCTAAACGTTATCAGCTCTTTTTTTGTAAATAGTCTGGTTTTTCCTATCATTGAGTGCAAACACTTACAATTTTTGTTTTGCAAGCCTCTCGAGTAGCTCGACATATTAATTTGCATTCTGTGCAACAGAAAGTTTAAAAAACAACAGCTTGAGTTCATTTGCAAAAGAGACTGAGAAGAAACTATTAACCTTTTAAGTTTCTCCCATGACACTTTGCTGATGAAGCCTTTTTAACCACCAAAACCTCCCCAGTTTATTTTTTAACTTGTCCATTTCCACATATAAACAGAAGAGTATTCCCGTCCAGTAAGCAGACTCAGTAATATTAATCCTTAGAACCATTAAGAATCAAAAAGATAAATAACAAGGAAGCCTATCACTGTTCAAGATTATTGTCTCTACCGCTTCCAGAGCACTGAAGCACCATCTTTGTTCTGTTTGATGGCACTTTATTTTTTCTTATTATAAAAGTATGCTAATTTGTCAGTCACTCAATACACTTTAAGACGTACCCAATCTGTGACGCATTCAATGTACCCTAATCTTGTACTTTGCCATATGTAAGGTTAACAGATATTTTCAAAGATAAGGGGAGCTGAAGGCAAGATGGACACTAAGTGCCTCTTCATACAGAAGTTATTGCCGCTATACTACAGGCAGGGCAAGGAGAGTCTAAAAACAATATTGTAAAGAAGAAAAGCTTCAGTCTCAAGTGCATTCACTCAAAAGAAATAAAAAGCAGGTTTTTACTAGAGATAGTCTTACCAGGTATTTTTAACTCCTCCACTATTGCAGTACTGGTATAGTAATGCTGCCAGAAATGGTGCATACTTTCCCATGTTGCTCGAGCAATTCTATGTGTATGAGTCTACAAAACACGCTAGCAGATCAGCTTAAAAAGAAATTTTCAATTAATCTCTTCAGCTGGGAAATCCCCATGGTAAATAAGAAGAGACCTAGGCCTGGATGCACTGATAGATGCTCTATCTATTGCAATACCATTAAGACTGCTTTGTTCCTCTCCAGAAAATTGGAACAATACATTATGCATTAGAATGATTATTCCAGTGCTAACCAGATGGTTTAAGCCTCCAACATAAATATATGAACAGACAAGGAAAACAGTTGTAACAAGATCCTGGTAATAGGAACACAGATATATCAATGCCTACACACAACCTTCTTTTTGCAAAGCCAAGTTAAAATTTAGAACCTATTTTCTTCAGGGTGGACAAAGAAATTCTAAGACAAAAGAGATCCACATCTATTTTTTAAGCAAAATTTTTTCAGAAATAATAGTACTCATCCTATGAGTCTACTACAGTGAGAAAGATCAAATACTAACCACCCTGAAAAGCCTAAATGACAAACCTGAGTTTACTCTCAGGAAATATGATGAAATGAAATAATTAAATAAATTTGCCATGCTGTGGCTCAAACAAACTAAACATAAATATTCACTCACTGAGCTCTTTAGCAAAGACATAGAAAGAAGAAATGTTCCTTAGGTATAAAATCCACAATCCTAAAAATATGTCAAACATTTAATTTTAATTTTTTTTTCCTTTTTTCTCTCATTTTAAGTTTTAGTAATAGTATGCATTTTTAGGTTAAAAATGTTTAAACTCAGTCTTGTATATTCAGCTTCTGCCCTCACATACAATCCCTGCGCCATGTAAGAATATCTTGGTGCAGCAGATATGGGAAGAATCTAGTTAAGCTGCCTTCTGAAGATCTCTAGGCTTGACTGCAAGTTGTAACATGCCCTCGAAGTACAGTTCAACAGCTCACCTGAAACACATTTTATAACACAATGACACCTTGCCTGAGCAGCTAAATATTATAGTGCTTTTGCAAAACCTGGACTGATGCATTACTGATGACATCAGTACCTTAGAGCCCAAAGTGGTTTAGTTGTCATCTCCAGTTTAATGGTCCAATTGCTACCTGAATGTCTGGAGGGTGGGAGAATGTATGGCATTTGCAGTTCCTGGTGCCTAGTGAAGGCTGCTCAGTTGTTTCATTGCCTGGGTTTCCAATGGGAATAAAAATTGCAGACTGAATCTAGAAGGCAGCTAGAAATAAAGCAGAAACCCATAAATCAGAGCAGTCTGAGCATGAGAAATGGGATGCACAAATTCTGAATAGCTAAGGTACGTCAGAAGAGAATTTCTATTAAGAGACCAAAGGAAAGCTGTGTAGATAATGAACTAAAAGCATCTGATGATGTTATAACTCAGGCTGAAGTAGGAGAGATCTTCACTAGTTGCACTGGAATACATGTTCCTTTCACATTCTCCATCACAATCCAAGTGGCTGCCAAAGTATACCGTAGAAGGCTGAGCTGCAGCGCAGTGACAAACGCCCTTTGTACAGTTTGCCAGAGCAGCCTGACCAGATTGTACTCAGTAAATGTGATAGGTGGAAAATGCTTCCCTCATGTCACACTCAAAGCCTGTGTAACCAGCTCTCATTTATAGTCACAGCCTTGACTCTGAAATTACAGGGCAGGAAGTCAGATTAGGTTTAATTTAGGTAAGAGAACACAGTGGGCATGGAGGCCCAGAACTTGAGAAATGCTGGTTCCACAGCTGGAAGAATAACCCAAAATACTTCTGGAATCCCCTTCTCTGGCAAATAAAGGTATGAAAAAAGACATGGTTTATGCAGTAAAAGAGCAAAATAGTCACTGAGAAATTATACGTCCACAAGACCTCAGGAACTAGTATTTTCTTTGACAAGTCAGATGCTATAAGGTGTTCCAGGAACGGTTTAAATTGATGGAAGTGATAGTAATAGTAATAGTGATGTTCACTATTCAAAAACAAAGATAACAAGTCATGTATATCTATTGTCAGTTGGGCATCTCTACTACTTATAGATTTTAATATATTCCCTTAAATCATTATTAATATCCAATAATATGGATATAAATTACAAAGGAAACTGCTCTGGAGTATTCTCAGCTATGTACAAATGGGATGGAAGTGTTAAAGACCTGCAAGAAACACAATTTGCACAGAATTTCTATTAAAAATTACAGCACTTGAACACAGCTGTGTTTAAATTCTTCAGCAATACTTGAGTAAGAGTCAGGTGTAGGATAAACTAAAAATCGTCCAAAACAGATGAAATTGAATCTCATGACCCCTGTGAATTCTTCATATCTCTCATTCCTCAGAAGGAGTACGTTTCAGGATTACTGTATTTACCATATTATATTATGAAACTGTCTACCTATATTATAATGCTACAATGAGCTGAAGGGGATGTGATGATTAAAAGATTTTATTGATGTCTTGAACAGCCTTCCACACACCTTTTAGCAGCCACTGGAAAGGTCAGTGGGAAAATGAAAAAATGAGTTATGCTTGGTGGAAGAGAATGATACCAACAAACTGTAATCACTCAGTAGCTTAAAGAAACATAGCTTCTTTCCTCTGTGTTACGGCCATGTTTATTCTCAATGAAAGAAAGACGAAAAATATACCTATAAAATCAGATTGCATGGTTTGAGTTGTGACTCTACAAGTAACAACAACTGCATTTGGAATCTGTATGCTCTAATGTTATGCTGTTAACATCTGCTAACACAAGTAAGTAGTTCTGTTCCTTATTTTTTTAGCTAGTATAAGACAAACGTATGTTTTATCATTTAATGTTCAATCAATCCAGCACAATCATTTATTCTGCAAAGCAATATTACCTTTATTCACTGTACTTCAATTCAGTATGTGTTCATGTTGAACAGCACTCTTTGAAGGCAAGCAAATAGTAGCACATATGTTAAGCAAGTGATTGAACAAGGAAACAGCAGAAAAGTTTGTGGTTGAAAAGAGGAACCTGATTGTTTTATCCCTCTTCGTAAGAACTTGTCTTTTTAAGAAAATTGCTCAAATCACTAGGTCTAGTTTCCTTTTATGAAAGGCAACATCCTGAGGCAATTCCTCTACTTTCAATATAACCAGTAACTTTCTCTATTGCTTTTACCTAAAGGCTTTTTTTCTGGTTTTCAGATAAGGAACCCACTTAGCATCTACACTCTATTTATTCATGACCAGTTAAGGTACATTTATTTGTATGTAAGCTCTACCAACCAGCTTTCCTGATCATGGAAAGCAAGCCAAAGAACATACAAACAAATCTGAAACCCAAACCCAGGTGCTACTCAAAATTTTCATATTTGCCTGTCCCGAGCCTTCATCTGAATGTCTAATAGAAGCTGAATACTTTCTTACACCAATGTTCTGAAGCCTACCTACACCACACTAGACAGCTTCAAAATATAGAAGAATAACTTTATATATGCTGTGACAAGATCATGAGAAATACTTTTTCTGTAACATTTCATCTTTGTGACAAATTAGATCTCACTAATTTTAAACTGAGCACCCAAATTCAAGATTTTTATTTTGTTTTAGAATATTTCTATAAGTCTTTTCAAGTTCATAAATCAGCACATCATGTTTTGTATGCACTAGAATACTGGATACTGGCCTTGCTAACCAAGCTCTCAGATGAGAAATTTCAGCTCTTAGAACTCTTTATCTTCACTAAGAGTCAAATCTTATCTCAAAATTCAGAGTCTGAAACCTGGGTTATTCTTCAGGGACAGAACAAACAAATTGTGATAAGGCAACCTTACTACTTTAGCTTCATGGCTGGAATAGCTTTCTGACCAACGTAAAGCATCTACTTGTAAGTCATCCTCTTGGTTGCATTTGTACATCTCCTAAGAGTCACTACACAGAATCACATAATCATCCTTCACAGAAACTGTTTCCAGAGAGAGTAAGTTGTAGGATGTGTATGACTCTATCTCTGTTGCTGTCTGGCACAACAGGCCAGCAATAGGTTTGCTATAGAAAGGATTTTTTCCTCCTTGTATGAAGAGAGAGACAAGATTTTTGCTTGAGACAGTATTTATCAAGGATTTTTTATCCTATTGCCAAAACAACAACAAAAAAACAAACAAAAAAAAACCCCAATAAAATGTCTCTCTTGGATAGTGAATCTTTATTTGCTGTGTCAGTACTGTTTATTCCTGATCACTAGACAAAGTAAATTGTTACTTACCACCCTAATTAGCTTTTACATATCCCACTAAAACATTTGTGTTAAGAATTATAAATAAGAGATAACTAAGCTTAAAAGCTTATGATAAAAATTATGCTTGAGTTTATCGCCACAGAATAATTATAACTTGCTATTGATATTGTCTCTTGGGAACAGTGTATCTGTTACACATTTTCTCAGTAGGGAAACTCTTTAGAACAGATGTTCCGCATACACAAAGCCTTTAAATGTATGCTATTTTTTTTTTTGCAGAAGCGTGAAAAATGTTAAAATATTTTGAATATATAATCACAAGAAGAGAACTTTCAGCCATGTTTTCCAAGTTTATGGTCTCAAACCATTTGAGAATTAGAAGTCAGTATCTGCTCTATCTAGGTCAGTCCAAGTGATCATATACATATATATGCAAGGAAAAAGCAAAAATATGTGCTCCATTAAGAGAGGTAGAGTAGCTATAACTAACGGACATGCTGTTTTCCTTTTAGCCTCGTGAAACACACGGTTATTTTTCACTCAAGAACTGGCTACTAAATAACCACAAATAATTTCTGTTGATGAATATTGCATTTCTCATTTAAAAAATTCAAATAGAAATTTGCTATATGAGAAACTATTCAGTCAAATTTAGACATAAAGAGTTGTTCTAGAATACTATTTGCTTTGCACCTTTCATCTAAAACTGAAAACTAACATTTTAAAGATACTTTGTTTTCACCCTGTCCCTCTGTTTTCCTTCCCCCTAGAATCACATACCTTTTTCCAGTATGGTCTTCAGTACACATGAAAACAAAACCAACACAATTAAAATGTTTTAATTAGCTAGTTAACTATATGATGTATACCTAGTAATAACAATTATAAGTCTCAAAATACTTCAGATAAATAACCTGGATTGATTAACACTGCAAGTCAGAAACTAATATTTCAATCATTTTTTGTTGGTCCTTATTCTATGATCGTTTATTATGGTATAAAACTAATGTTTCAGCTTCCAGTTCCATTCAGTTTTCTATTTAGCTTGGAAATATGCTATTGGAACTCTATAGAAAACTAGGGCTACTTTTACAAAAAAAAAAAATTACCAAAGAAACCTACATTGACATTCTGGGTCTTATTCACTGCAATTGGTATCAATAATTTGGTTCTGATGTAATACCTGGTCTTATCACATCATCCTCAAATTCATAGGCTGATTTTGTAGAAAATAATTTCTCAAGTCAGATTTCATCTTGCTAGTAAAAGAATTTTTAAGATCACATCTTTCAATGCTTGTGCATTCTACATCTAGTTACACAAAGTGCTCCAGATAATATTCATCAGCATATGTGCTCATAAACTATATCATTCTACAAATGTAAGCACACATTCAACTATTGGAAAGATCTGGGGGAAAAAAACAACCAAATAAACACCAAACTATAGAATTTGAATGGTAGAGTTATGGAAACTATTTCATCTGTTTGGAAAATAATACAGGTTTTTCTTATAATCCCACATAATTGTAAATAGCTCCATAAAAAAGTAGATGATAAACAAAACTGGAAAATATCACATCCTGCACAACTGCAAAGGCATCTGTTAGAAGACAGACATTTGTCTGTTGTGCTAGCAGCATATCTTGTAACTTAATTCAGCATATGGAATGATATTTAATACAAATATTAGTTTGGAAACCTGTCTGTTAAACAAGGCACATTCTAGTCTTTGACAAAATATGTAAAAGAGATTTACATATCCTCAAGCTGAGCTGTAATATCAAAATAAAGATGTCATGTATAAAACTCTATGCAGCCAATTTTTATCAGGATAAAAATCTTGTACTCTTTGTGTATAAAAAACCAGCAGTGCTGGATAAAACACACAGAATATTAAATTCTATCATTAGTAAATTAGCATCTCTTTAATGTCTCAGTCTTGAATACTTGGAGTATCCAGGTGTTCAATAGTTTTACTTTTGTTTATTGCATGCAGTTCCATGTGTAAAAGTGGCAATGATCTAGTCTGAGTAGACAATAAAAGGAGAGACTGAGGGCCTGAGGTGACATCTTGTGAAAGTAGATGAAAGAAGCAAGAGGATTTCAAAGGGAGAAGATTTAGAATAGAAGAATCATCTAATTAGTATAAAAATCTCATCTTTGTAAGGTGCATATGAAAGGGAAATGCTGGTAGAGCCATGCAAAATGGTTGCAGCCACTGAACATGGCCAGAAGCAGACATCATAGGGAAAGCACATCATGCACCACTATCCCACAGGTGCTTAGTCTACTGTTAAAGAAGTATGTGTCACATCCTGTAGATGAGATACTGCACCAGTATTATGGGAAACACTCCCTATCTTCCAGCATTTGGGGCCGTCAACCTAACTGCTCATCCCATGACAGTCATTTCTGTTTAAGGTAGCAGCAAGGCAATTCAAAAAGCATTTCTAATAAAGCAAATCTAAACCAACCTAGGAAAAGAAAGAGATCTGTAAGAGATTATGAAAATAAAATTATAACAAAAAGAGTTCTGAAATAAAAACTCAGCATACAGCTTACAAAGAGAAATATATCCTCATGTTTAAACGTAGGCAACCTAAGTGTCTAAGCGGCTACTAAAACTGATCAGGATTTGTTTCTACTTCAGTGATCACATAATGCTAAAATAGAAACCTAGAGTTTTATTTGGTTGTCCATACATATAGCATTTCAAAAGGTGTAAAACATCATTTCTTGTTACCAGCTGCAATTCCTGAAGGGCATATACTTCCCATACATCCTGTTACACACCTGTCAGCACTGTGGGGATTTCTTAGACACCCTAGTGTATGACAAATAACAACAGATACCTTTATGTGTGCAATTCAGTTGTGTNCAAACCTGTCAGCACTGTGGGGATTTCTTAGACACCCTAGTGTATGACAAATAACAACAGATACCTTCATGTGTGCAATTCAGTTGTGTTGAGTGTCTGGGCAGGAAAAGAACAATATAGTACATCTATTATAATTGAAATTTAGATACATGACACATCTTTAATACACACACTTAGGTGTACATGACATTTAATCTGAGTCTTAACTTCAAGCTGAATCCCACCGTAAATATTTCAAGTCTTATCTAAGTCTGATAAAATTTAGATTTGCTTCAGCTAAAGATTCATTACGCACATTAAGGTGATTGTATTTATCTCTCCCCTTCCCCCAGCTGCATTTTTCACTCAGATACCTAAAAAATTGCAGCACATAAATATTAAGGGCTCTCCTCAAGCAAAGAAACATTTACTAAAATAGGTAAATGGAGAAATGAATCTTTCCTTCCTGCATTTCACTGACATATTCCTTCTCTACTTTAGTTGAAGAGCTAGTTTGTTTTCCCCTATGTTCAGTGAAGACCATGCAGCCTCAGCCAATAACCTCCATCATTTTTAACTGAGGACAACTTCCATGATTATTGTTGACATAACATTTTTTTGTATTTTGGATGGCTGGAAGTTTCCAGAGACCACATCCATTTCTTCAATCTCTTCTCCTTGTGTGAGGCACCTGAGATGATCTGACTTACAAGTGTAAACTGAGTATGGTCTTTCTGCACTCTGGAATTCTTTACATATTTTGGCAGTTAGCAGTATTTTTACACTTGTTTATTAACTTTGTTTATCCTACCACTAAACAAAAATCCAGGCATATACTGTGATAGTTACTTAGGTATCTTGTGAAAGCTACACTATCATTCTATTTAGAGGCATATTCAGTTCAAAGGTATAACAAAATGAATCACAAAATGAAAATGAGGCTGTGCAGTGAACTGCCTCAAATCTTCCTTGCTATAAAGTACAAAATACAAACTGAGCTTTCAAATAAAATTTACAAATCTTATAAAAAAATGTTTTGCTCTTTCTGATATATACCTATCCTGAAACTGCAAGCATTTTAACCAGGAAAGTAAAATACAGTTCAAAGGGAATATTGAAAAGTCTGTGCTGAAAAAACACTTAAAGTTCAGCTTATTTCCTACGGTTCGGAAAGGGCGGGAAGAGAGCACACACATATGCCTGCAGTCTTAACCACACATGCAAATTTTGTTCCAGGATGTCTAGAAAATTCAAGTGTCTGACAAAGATGTACTGCATTAAAGGTAAAATAGACTAGATAGTGTGAAATGTAACTCTTTTTTCAGATCACAGTTGCTGTTGCAAGATGTAACTTAATAGAAAAAACACTAGATATTTCTAAGAACGCCCTGTACTGCACCATTATTTCTCTGCTTTTAGATGTGTGTGAAAAAAGCGATAATTACAGTAAGAGTAATTTGTTAGCCAATTCTTGGAATGCAAAGTAAAGTTACAGCTTTCATGCTTTTAGTTCACCTAGGCAGAGGTAGGCTCTGTGTGTGCAATATCTAGCACATAGGAAAAGGTCTGAGCTAATAATACCAGTATCACTGATGGTTTTGGAAAAGCTTAGATCTGGTAAAAGTATTCTTACTTAGTTCTCCTAATAGGGAGAAAATTAAAAAGCAAGGCTTCTTAATAGGACTCTTGTTTCTATAGTATCAGGGATTCCTCTTGCAATTTTAGGAACAGTTTGCTTTGATTAGAAAAGCTATTCCCATATCCCAGCTACCCATTGCCAAAGGAGTCACCAGTTCATACTATGAAAGTAGACATAAATACCTCACATGCTGCTTAGAGACTCACTTCAAGGTACCAGCACCAAAAATCATTTCTGCTGACATAACACTTACTTGGATGTCTGCTCTGTGACACCTCTCTCAAAAACCAGTCTGTGGAGAACCAAGAGCTAAGGAAAGTTTCAGGGATGTTAAGCAGTTTTGTGAGAGTTTCACAAAACAGGTGCTCACAGTGCCCTAACTCCAAGAGACTTAGATGACATTAACCACATTTTGTTGTCTGGTTTCTAGAATTTTAATCTGTTATGGGCCCAACCCAGGATCTGCTCTAACAGTGATTTTAATTAAACTGACTTGGAATTTAGCTGGAGAAAGCTTCATAGAATCAGAAAGTACAATGTGAAAATCCAGGCTATACATTTTGTATTATTCACTGACAGTAAGGGTAATTCCCTTCATAGCATCTGGACAATATATAGAGAAGTTGAATTCAAGTCACCTGCATGCATGATAATATTAACTTTATGTACAGCTACCAAACCAATCTACATATTCCACAGTATTTCCACCATTTTCCTGAAATACACATGTGTAGCCAGGAGCAGGATAATGCATTCTTCAGCTTAGCTTGAAAAAAACATCACTAACAGTCTGGGAAAGGAAAACCACAGAGCTACAAAAAGCAGCAGCAGGAAGACAGGCTAAGCAGTCCCTCTCTCCTGAAGACAACATGAAAAATGAGCATCGGGACCGACCACACACAAACATTCAAGAAGGAGAAATCTGGTACAGTGGGCTATTTCCCCAAGCATAACACCATAGTGATAACAAGCACACTACTGACTTCCAGCACTTGCTTAGCTGCTGTGCTTCCTCACCAGGAATAAATGGAAAGTGCTTTCATGTCTGCCTGATGCTGGTGTTGCGCGCAGGGAGAGCTGGAAATAAAGCAGAGACAGAAAGAACACAGCCAGAATGGACCAGGGAGGACCTGACAAGGGGTGGTGCCCAATGCTGCAAAGGAGAAGTAGCAAGTCCCAGGGCCACACTGGGGTCACCCTGGGAGTCCAATACCTTGTATCAGGCTATGTTTTGGATTTGTGATGAAAAGAGTGTTGATACTGTAGGGATGTTTTAGTAATTGCCAAGCAGCGCTCACAGAGCACCAAGGGCTTTTCTGCTTTTCATGCTGTTGCACCAGTGAGCTGGCTGGGGTGCAAAAAGCTGGAAAGTGTCACAGCCAGAATAGCTGACCCCAAATGACCAAAAGGACATCCTATACCATGTGTCATTCTCAGCAATAAAAACTAGGGGAAAAAGTGATGTAGGTCTGAATCTACTCACACAAATGCTAATTTTGTGTCTCTGGATTTGGGGGTCAGGCATAGCACTGTATGACTGCTATTGGGAGTTCAATCAAGTATCTTTACCTAGCAGGCACAGCAGGTAAGACTAATAGTAGTTTGAGGATACCTATGTTTCACTCTGTACTGTAAGACAGATATGACTTTCCTATAATCCCAAAACATAGCTGCCAGGCAGGTGTATCAGATACCTTACATGACTGCAATGAAGCTAAACAACCACAGTTAAGCAAATGAAATGCATTGTGAGTGACTGGCAATGAAATGCAATGGTAATTGAGTTACACAGATTAACACATCCTGTCTTCACATATGAGTGAGGAGCTCAATTCACTACCACTACTACCAACTGACACAGCAGAGTACTGAAAATATACCAACATCAACCCATTGCTCAAAAAGGGCAAAGCAAATAAGACTTTAGCATTTATCACAAAATAGAGTAAAGAGAAAAATAATAATTCTGTTACAGTGTTATTTCACTGTTCACTCAGTTCCTAAATACCCTACACAAACTTGATTTTGTAATCCCAAAAGATTATAGTAGTCAGAGAAAGGAAAACATATGGAACAGTTTCCATATAAGAAGTTGGAACTCCTTCAGTGTGCAATGTTGCTTAAGGACAGTCTCATAGAGACCAATATGGCAGAGGTGGGTTTGTCTGTTGCTCATCACCATTTTCAGTAAAAGATATTATCAAATAGGAGACTCTGAAAACAGAATTGCTTTCTCAGCAAGTGGCAGACCTACACAACTGCTGCCAAAAAATGAGGAGAAGGTTATACTTTTGAATGTGTTCCCGCTGAAAATAGGCTCTGTATATAGAAGGTAAAGAGATTAACGTTTACTACATATGCAAAATCACATTTGGTTCATAAGGTCTCTTAAAAAGGAAATATTAGGAACATTAGGAGGAAGCATCATATACGCCTGTCCTCTTTTGGTTCTTGCTCAGCATCTTATCCTGGAGACAGGATAAATTTAACGGACCTTGATGTGACCTCCTGTAAATATTCCTCTGTTCTTAAAGACACATGTAACACTTCAATGAATCTCTTTTAACTTGCTGGAAATAGCACCTGTCTGCTCTACAAAACTGAAGTCAACAGCCACCAGTTCTTTTGTCACTGGGAATAACTTTCCTCCCTTGTAGCCTGCTAATCTGATTAGGCAGCACTTGGCAGCTGTCGTATTCCCAGATAGGTGGTATGGAGACGTGATCAGAAACTCTGATGCAGGATCATCCATTTTTATAGCCAGTAACAACACCTCAGGAAAGAAGAGAGGGAAGGAGATACAGGACAAGCAAATTTGGAGATCATGTAAATTACTGTCAAATCCATGAAGTCTCTTTTGTAAAAAAAATATACATATATGACTCATGCCGATGTTCTCAAATTTTGTAGGCATAGTCAGTGAGTATCTTAATCTGTGAACATTCTTGGGGGGATCATATAGCTCCTGGATTGATGTGGATAAAGGCAGCCCCTTTACACAGGGCAGAGAACCTGGCCACACTGCAGAGACACAGCAAAAAACCAAACAATACTGTTAGAACAGAAATGTCTTTGTCTCTTCCTTCACACAATTCCTTTGCAGGACATAAGCAAACCCCAATGTTCCTCCAAACATTGCTATTCATAAAGTGAAGAGTTGATAGGCATCAGCCTAAACTGTTTATTGTTCTTTCCTCACAGCATTTTAAGTGGCTCACAGTGTTTTTTCCAGTTCAGTGTCATTGTTGCTAAGCAGCATCATGAGGACAGGTCTACAGCATTCTTTCAGACTAAAGAAGATGACAATGCTTTCAAATTTTTCTGTTCTAGTTGTCCAGTGCTTGCTTTCAGTGCTTAAATATTACTGCAAGTTTGTCCAGAAGAAAAAAAAATGTTAGATCTTCAAAAGAGTTCACATAGAGTCAGGGAGCAATACTTCTGAACAGTGAGTCTCTGTCACAGATGGGAATATTTAATGATGTTATTCTATTTAGTCTTTCCACTACATCCATTGCCATAGCACTTTATGTGCAGAAACAACAACCAGGGACTGCTTCAGTATACTTTTGTTACAAAGCGATATTGCTTGTAAGACTCAAAAGTGTCTCCTTTGCTGAGTGCATTACAATGAATTCTGTTGGAAGTTTGTTTTTTTTTTTTTTTTTTTTTTTTTTTTTTTTTTTTTTTTTTTTTTTTTTTTTTTTTTTTTTTTTTTTTTTTTTTTTTTTTTTTTTTTTTTG
>NDXB01001740.1:0-13239 GCA_002631895.1 Agapornis roseicollis | reverse complement strand
TATTAAAAAAAAAAAAAAAAAAAGCTATGTCCAGATTTACTTTTAAGCATTAAGTTTATCCACTTGATTACCCACTTGAGCCAGCTATTTGATAGATGCATAAAGGTGAACTTGCAAAATGAGACCTCTGAGGACAAAAATATAATTTAAAATAATTGCATATTCTACTTTAGAGGCAGAAAGTCAATAAATTCTACATCTTCTATAAGTATAAAGATGGTGATATCATCTCTCAGGCAAGTTACTAAATGGTATGTCAAATCAATAGATGGAGTAAGAATTCCAAGTGTGGCATCAGTAGTGGAGATGCTCTAATGTTGGATAGCAAAATGACTATTTGAGGGCCAGATCATTAGAAAGCCTTTGAGCTTATATAACTGAGTAAATTTAGATGGCCAAACAACATTCATGTTACCAAGTTAGGCAGATCATCATGTGTTAATAGCAAAATAATTTAACAAAGTAAAAGCCTAACCTTTTTATCCTAAATTCTAGGCTGACATGCAACTTCAACCACTTGGTATTTGTTCACCCTTGCTTTCATATTTAATCACTCACAGAATGGTATAAAGTAGTTTTAGGGATCATCTGATCAGTTAGGATGAGTGTTTCATAAGACATATTCTAAATCAGACACCACATTCACTATCAACTTCATTTGAATTTGTCAGAGTACTTGTTTACTTGAAGTAATCATTCCTCTGCAACAAAATAGATGGGTTTTTTTATGATTTCAAGAAAATATGATCAGGCCCTGACTCTTCTGTAACATGCTCCTTTTTATCTCAAGACATATTTCAATGACCATCTTTGTTCATTTTAGGAGTTTTATCTTGGTCCAATGTAGAACTCAAATTCTGCATTTCTGCTAATAACACACCCCCACATACCTTGCAGTTTTTATTCCTTCTGCTTAAGACAGGACTAGAAATTCTAGCTTTCTGTCCTGACAGCCGAAAAAATGAACTCTTTATAAAAATATAATGACCAGATGGCTCTTGCAATGTATGATCAGTAGCTGGTTCAGTGCCTATTTCTGTAGTACTGCTAGTTCTGAGGTTCCAGTCAAAATCATCACTTTCATCTTGCTTCCATCCACAAAGATCAAACTCAAAGTTGCAATGCCCAATAGATGTACCTGAAAGATATTTGCATACACATGAACAGAGATTTGTTTTCAAGAAGTTAATTAGGTACATACATTACAACCTTGTACTCAAATCCATAAAATAAAAGCTTCAATATAAAAAAATAAATGCATGTATTTTATTAACCAGAACATTTATAATGTTCTAGGATACAATAATAGATATAAATAAAATTATATAATATCACAGACATATTAGGTATATATCTGATTTTATATAGGAAAACTTCATATATGTGAAGCGTGTCTCAGGCTCTCATTATGATCAGCGTTCTTGGTATAAAAGTAATCAAATACAGCAATCTATTTTAGATCAAGCTGAATGACTCTTTAGCATGTAATAAGCAGGAGTCAATTGGTAGCCTCTGCAGGACATCCAAGAAATCTGTAGAAAACTAGCTTCTTTTTGGAGGAAGAGGTTAAGGTCATGTGAAATGATAACAAATGCCTGTATTTAGGGAACAGAAACCCTTTCAAATTATTTTATTGAGTATCATAAACACACACACAGTTAAAATATAACTGCAGGTGTGGTAACTTTGACCTGAATCACACCCATAGTTTATTTTTGTCAGTTTCCAGAAGAGCCCACGCATGTATTTTCTTAGCCAATATACAAACATAGATGCTTGTATTTAATGCCTAGAAAAAGAGAAAGCTACCACAATTTGGGTTGATTTTTATATGAAACCATGTGCATGCCCTTTACTGATTTTCCAATCTTGAATGTCAAAACAGCCATCATGGTGAGTCAACTGTCCATATAAATTAAGGTTTAGTGAATTGCCCCACTCCAGAAGTTTAAGATGTTTATATTTTATTCCTCAATGCAGACCTTATCTGGAGCATTGTGTGCAGTTCTGGTGTCTTCAACATAAAAAAGACATGGAGCTGTTGGAACAAGTCCAGAGGAGGGCCATGAGGATGATCAGGGGACTGGAGCACCTTCTGTATGAGGACAAGCTGAGAAAGTTGGGGCTGTTCAGCCTGGAGAAGAGAAGGCTGCGTGGAGACCTCATAGCAGCCTTCCAGTATTTGAAGGGGGCCATCCTTACTGATGCTGGGGATGGACTCTTCATTAGGGACTGTAGTGACAGGACAAGGGGTAACAGGTTCAAGCCTAAACAGGGGAAGTTTAGATAGGATGTAAGAAGGAAGCTCTTTACTGTAAGGGTGGTGAGGGACTGAAATGTGTTGCCCAAGGAGGTTGTGAATGCTCCATCCCTAGCGGTGGTCCAGGCCAGGTTGCATGAAGCCTTGAATGACATGGTCTAGTGTGAGGTGTCCCTGTCCATGGCAGAGGGGTTGGAACTAGATGACCTGAAGGTCCTTTCCAACCCTAACTATTCTATGATTCTATGAACTCAGGCAGCCTGCTTAGAAGCTCAAGTTACAAGAGATGATTGAGCACTTGCATATTTAATCCTAGGTAGTAGACACTTCTGTGAACTATGAACTCTTAGCGAAGAACAATAGAATAGGTAATGGTTTTGGCTTTGGAGCAGTGACAAGGGGCTGGTGAGTTAGCCTACTTCATGAAAGTTTATTAATTTAAGTAAAACAGTTATCAGTAGGCATATTGATCACAAAAGGTCTAATGAATCTTTGTAATAAACTAAGTAATTAAATCAAACAAAATTTAAACTATTTTAAGTCATTTCCAACAACTGTGCCTAGGTGAACAAGTACAGATCTATAAGTGCAGATATGTAGAGCAATACACTTGATGTTGAAACCCAGAATACATTTAGGGAGGATAGTGAAAGAATAAAGACTGAAATGCTAAAGGCTGGTCCTGCAGGCTGAATGACCACTAATGGTTAGAGTCCATTTGATGCCCTCCTGGAGCTCATCTTTTATTTTCTAATGAAAAAATCGTAGTTCACATGCTTGAGCACACTCCACAATGCAAACTAAATTTTAATAAATAGGGATAACTGAGACATTTGCTTCAGAAGCACACTTATGACCTAAACCAAACAGTAACCAAGCTTAGACAAAACTAGATGTCTAAAAAGTAGAGCCATTTGCACTGGCATTAAGCCATACTTCAGGTTGGAATAATGCTACTACCCCCATAGCCTTTTTCACAAAATTTAATTTACTAGATCTCATGAAACACCATTTCTACTTAAGGGAGGCATGCCCAACTCAATCCAACCAGAGCTGCCTCAGAGACCTTCCTCTTCTACTTTGATAACTTCAAGCAGCATAAGGTAAGCCCTGACAGTTGTTGAACAAAGCTGAAGGAGTGCTATCACCCAATGCCTCTCCAGCACTGTTGTGGGCTATTTTGTTTTCATATACTTGTAGTGCAAAAGTAGTATTAGTGACATTATAGTTGGAGAAAACTGACAGTGGATCACTCAGTATCTAATGGGATAATTTCTGAGCACTTGACAAACCAATATATCTGTTAACATGCGCACTTCACTTATTCTATGGCACTGACATCATGCAACTAGCTGAAACGAACCATCAGCAAAGTCAACAAAACCAAGGCACAGATCTTGCAATAGTAATTTAACAGATTTATGAGGCATGGTTTATATCTCAGCAGAACTGGCTTTGTCTAGACACTGCTAATTAGACTTAGAGAATATCATCATGTGGTATAGTCCTATGTACATTCTGTAGTTTTGGGAATATAGTGGATTAGGGTCTAGTTTCTTTCAACATGGTGCAGAAAATTTCATTAGCTAAGGTACGGTGACTCTTCATGCACATAGCAAACTGCATTGACAGTTAAAGCAAGTAATTCAAGAAGGCCTACTGCTAAAAGCTACTTTATAGATGTTTAGAAGCTGCACAGTTTTCAAGGGTTTTTTTAAACACAGTTGCTGTGCCTGGGGAAAACTGCCCTTTTTTTTGTTTCCTGTCTTTTAATCTATCATGCTTTTTGCTACTAAAGCTTTTGCCAGGCTTCCTAGCTTGAGGTTTTTAAGTTACTGCTCTATGGTTCAGCAGTGAGGAAACTTCTCTGATGCCTGCAAAGAATGAAAAAGAAACACCACAAAGTGGAAATATGCTTTTCATACCACTACATCTTCTTTGAAGGCAGCCTGCTTCACAATAAATCTGGGAAAACAGAACAAGCATTTCCCTGTTAGGTATTTTTTCAGCAAGTGCTGTATTATATATTTGTAGTTTATTAAATATATGATAGAGGAAGCACCAAGAAAAGAAACCAGCACATGGTGGAAATTTAAAGCAGCACAGTTATTTTAAAACCAAAAAAATAAAAGAGGGAAAAAAAGAAAACAAACCATCTAATCCCTGACATCGTTACTGAAAATGTCAAAGAAAGCTCCCCCAGACCTTACAGAAAAAGTCATAATTGGTCAGTAAGCATTTTACAACACAAGTACACACTATGAAATAAATTTTTTAGCTGAGGCAAAATCCATGTTGATGTAGGTGCTTCATCCCAGTAATCCTGTGCTTTTAAGACTCTGTAATACCTCATTGTATAACTCTCTGTTAAAACACAGTCAGGTTTTTTTTCTTTTTATTACTTTTTACCTTTTTTAAACTTATACATAGCAATAAAAAAAGCACTTTACAGGAAGGAATTTTCTTTGTGAGACTGTTTCAGTTCACCTCTTTTCTAACAGGCAATCAAAATTAAATATTTCAGGTGGTTGCAAAACTAAACCCCATCACCCTGTTTAAACAGTCTTGCCCCCAATGCTTCAACCTGTATTGGCTGACAGTGTTTCACGGGACCTACAACCCAGAAATCTCAAAATCATGGATAAACAATTTCTACATATTTCAGAAAACAGAAGCCAAGATATGACAATATTTTTCAACAGAGTAATCCCAACCTGATACACTCCTTAGTTTTAGTTACAGAAGATCTAAACCAGTCACCATATAGCTTAGTGAAACGCTATTCCTGGTTTGGAAATCACTGAGAAGTTTAACAGTATGAAAATAATTTGTCAAACACAGTCAGCCTTTGCTGTGTACCTTAACTTCATAGAATGTCATCATTTGTCAGCCATATTTTGCCTCATAGAATTTTGTTCACCAAGAATGTAATGAACTGTATTCATAATTTTAATACAAACGAGGCAATTGTTCATACAATACCAAACAATGCAGTTTTGATTGTGTGAGCATTTCTCATGACTGTGTAGGAAAAAGAGTTTGTACAATATATTGTGATCCTTTTCTCCAGAGAACATATTTGATATGGGTTTATTCTTTGAATGCAATACTACAGATGCTGTTTCTTGATATCTCTTGTAAAATCAAAACTGTACATTATATAGTTTAAAATTATTTGCTATGAGACCTGACAATCCTTGAAATATCAAAGGAGGTAGGTCCCTCATATCCCAAAGGTATTACGCTTGAAGTATTTTTTTCAGCCTTAACACATTCTTTTCATATGGAAAACAGACATCAATTCTGCTTTTAAAGACAACTGGCTTCTGAGTTGTTTTAAGAAATTCACTAACAGCTTTTCAGATTCTATCTTATGATTTAAAAGCAAAGGAATAGAATTCAATTATTATTTTCTTGTTTGCGGTCTTAGCTGATGAGCTGTAAAAGGTATTCAAGTAACAAAAATTCAGTTATTTATGATAATTATAATAAAAAAATACCATACTTACTACAAATAATAGGGCTCTCATCTGAGTTATCTGCACAGTCATTTACAAAATCACACAGATTATCCTTTGGGATGCAGTACTTGTTGGCACATGTGAATTCCTCTGATGTGCAAAGTCTGCCTGGGATGAGCAAAGGGGAACAATCTTCAAAGGTAATATCATCCACTGCCACGTCTCCCATGTAACTGATACCACGATTTGCTCTGAAAACAATCTAATAAAAATTACAGAGTTATTACAGTCAGACACTATAAAGACTTAAAAGCTTACATATGCAACAATGAAAAGAACAGAGACAGTGGCAGTCCTTGCAAATCTTGGAATATAAAGTGGTCACTTTTTACTGTCAAAGTACAGCCCTATGAAAGCTTATACTACTGCTTGTACCTATCTGTCACTATAGCTGTTGAATGTGCACCTGCTAACATCGACCAAGTACAAAAATAAAAAATAAGAAAGGAAAAGAAAATGAGCAACAGAAAGTAATACTAGTACCCATTATTAGCACTACCCACTATTAATAGCAAGGGTTACACATACTCCTGCAAAGTAAGCATGAAAAAGACTACTCTAAGTCATCCATCAGTTATCACTCATCAGTAATTCCTATGAATGTGAAAAAGAATATTAAAGTTTCATTAAGAAACATCCAAGACAGAAGTATCATGGAATGTGACATATTTTTACACATGTTCTGTCTGTTGCTGTTTTCAGCTGTAAGGATACTGCTAAGCATGGCATATCCATGACTAAGCATCTCTAAGAGGCTTAGGCATCAGCTCATATTTCCAAGCAAACATCATGCTCAAGACTCTTTTTTCAAAAACCAGATGTAATATTAATATACACTAAGAAGAAGGAAGTGGAATAGATTAAGCTAAATTGGATTCAAGGATAAAAAGGATTCTCTGTCTTAAAAATGCATATCAATCTGAGATTGAAGGAGAGTAAGAAATCTCTAAAACCTTGCGTCCAGCTCAGATAACCAATCAGACAGCCAAAAAGATGAGTTCTGTTATTCAGAAAGAGAATATGTGCATGGGACAAAAAAAGGAAACAAGAGGTGAAGAAGGCATAATATAAAAGTACTTAAAGGCAGTTGTTTAGGAATCAAATAAGAATACACACCTGAAAATTGGAATGAATTCCTAAGAACACTTCTGCTCTGTTCCACTGGGGACCTTGGCTGCCACTTTGAGTCCACAGTTTAGAAGTCCTATTACTAGTTTTACAGAGTACCTAAAAAGGAAATAATTGTAGGTCACAAAAAGTCCTCCCATTACCAACACACTTCAGGTCCCTTCATTGTATACGAGAGTCTGAGAGTATCTTATACCACCATTAAATATCATAGAATACCTGGACTTGGAAGGCACCGCAGGACCACCTAAATCATACAACTAAGAGTATCATCCAGATGCTCCTTGAACTCTGACAGGCTTCCCACTTCATAGGGGGCCTGTTCCAGTAGCTGACCACCCTTTCACAGTGAAGAACCTTTTCTTAATATCCAAAGGGGTTTACCAGTGCCAGAGTATTTCAAGAAAAAAAATGTTTCAAGATTTCCTGAACTCTTCATAAGCATACTCAGTCCAGAGCCTTACCTGGACTAACTTAACCTATTAATTTATCACAAGTGGTTAGCCACAGATAAAAACTACTCGTTAATAGGTAGGGATCCATTTGTAAAACATGGAAACAGTATTAACAGCAAGAGTTAATGAAAAATATATTTGTTCGTGCATCCATTAGGTTGCTCCATTCTAGGATAGATTTTATTGTCCTGATTCCTATGAAACATCTTTTCTTCTACAAATAAGAACTTTTTTTTTTTTTTTCTTTTAAAGACCAGATTAAATCTGAGCAATGGAAGACTTGCAAAAACCCTCACCCCTATAAATAGCCATTTAACTGGAGAAAGCTGCCACTTTTCAACATGAGCATAAAGTCCTAATCATCCTTTGCTATAACCTCTTGGGCATCCAAATTCAACTGAGCTGACAATAACAACAATCTGGGTGTTTGATGAAGAATGCCAAGCTGTGTCTCCAGCCAGTACTCACATAGCTGAGCATCAGTTCACCAGTTGCCTGAACTATTTCTGCTTTCAAGGATTTATTGCTACCCTGTGTAATCTTCTTAGGGCAGTCCAGGCATTTTCATCTCAATGAAAAAGAAACCAACAGATTTTTCTTGAAAATTTATGCAGTCCTGTGAGTGTCTCTGATGTTGTATAACAGGTAAATTCCGCCAAGCAAGGAGCAGACCCTCACACTGAAGAGCTTTCGTTTAAGGGAAACAGAGAAACAGGTGTAATATATTAAATAGAAAACTGAGTGACATCTCACTTTACAGCCAAGAACTGCCCACAGAAGACATGAATTTTAAGGGAAAAAAAGAATATTGAAACAAGAAAAAGGTTATTTCAGAGAGTAAAGGCTGCTGAACAAGAAAAGGTTTTTCTTATCTACAAACCATTTATATGCATACAGATATGTGTGTCTATATAGAAAACACACATTTTATTGCACACTGTAAATTACCTTCTAAATTATAAACACAAGTCCATCAGAAATTTGCATCATGTCAAAAGTTATAATTTAATTACACAGTTAAATATGGCCATAAATTTGTGTGCTATTAAGATCCAAGGCTTACTGCACTTTGAACCCCTATGCATTTCAATTACTTTGCAAGTCATTGAAAATGCACATCTAGTACTTTGATAGAGCTACCCTTGCCAAATCAAAAGAGGGCAGAAACCAGGCAAAAATGATTCCAATAAATATTCAGTCTGGGTTTGTGCAATAAAGTGGCAGCTTTAATGTTTATATTTAATATCTTTAAATGTTTAAGAATGTCATAGAAAAATAACCACTCGTGCTAACAACAGGTTAAGTCTTCAGCATGTCCTGTATGAATAGGGCAATGGGAGAATGGCTTTAAACTGACAGAGTAGATTTAGATTAGATATCAGGAAGAAATTCTTCACTGTGAGGGTGTTGAGACACCAGAAGCCACAGGAGCTGTGGCTGTCTCACACCTGGTGGTATTCAAGGCCAAGGAAGATGGCTTTGTGCAACCTGGAAGGTGTCCCCGCCCATGGCAGGGGGGTTGAAACTAGGTGATCTTTAAGGTCCCTTCCAACCCAACCAATTCTATGATTCCATATGACATTTGACAGCACAGATGCAGACTAAAATGCAAGAATTCAATGTGAATTAAATAAAAATGCAGCAGTCTTAGGATAAGAAATAGATAAAAGGCTGTTAGTGATTTTAAGCACAGAAAGGGTCATATTCATGTAATATTTAGAACATTTTGAAGAAAATAATGAGAAATTACTTAGATAATTTTATATTCTGAGTTATTCCTACATTCATTATTCATTGCATAATTAAGCAATTGAAACCAGGTAATTATTGACAAAATTTAAAATGTACAGTTTGTTATTTTCCTTTGGTACATCTTAAAATCAATTAACTTATGGCAGGGGAAATTAATTAAGGAATAAATGGAAATCGTAGCTGCTGAAACTGAAAAAAACCTACCACTATATAACACTTGCCTTTTGTGGTGGCAATTCTAGATGTGGCTCCATGGAATTTGCTGTTCTACAAAACACTCTATGGACCTTATTCCAACTAATATGGGTTCCCACACTATGAAGAAGTCCTGGACACCAGAGTAAATGCAAAGAAGTCTCAAAGCAAACTGATCTGTCCCAAGGCTTAAAACCAAGGGTCAACCAGCATTATACTATGAGTTTCCCACTAATTCTGACAAGTTAAAATTTGACTACCTGCCAAGCAGCCTTGCAAGAGCTTTACTTACTTGGGAAAATTCAGTGGTACTTTTAAAAATTGTTTAAGAATAATTCAAGTAAACACAGAACATGCTTCCTCTGAACATGTGGCAAGTCGCATGCATGAAGTGAAGAGCAGCAAATCTGATTTCAGTTATAATGTCAACAAGCATTTTAATTTCATCTTTGAAAAAGTTCTGCCAACTTTTCCTTATGTTATTCAGAGCAAGAGAGCTAGAGAGAATTTATTCATACAACCATATCTGCATGCACTTGTCACACCCAATGTGAGTGCACAGGTGACTGGGTAACTTATCCCGAGTATTTTTTCAATCCAATTCTGACGCTGTAAGTTATAGTGTAACATCCATGGGAAAACCCATTATAAGGACTCAGATGTGCAGCAAAAAACATTGAGAACAATGTTGCTGCTTTATTAATTCATTTTACAGTTACTCATTTGATCTACAAGCCTCTAAACAGGTTACATTTTCTTTACAGAACTGCTTTTAACTGAAGAGAAGAAAAGCATATGGGTTTGTTGCTGTTATGTCCTAGTAATAGTTCAATGCTGCTTACAGTAATAAAATTAATCTCTGAAAGGTATATGTTAAACTTTCTGAGGAAGAAGCTGTTTCTACAAAAAAGAAAATGACAGCAAATTCTAATAAAACAAGTTGGTTTTTTTTTTTTTCATGCTTCCAAATTCAGTCAAGACCAAATATCTACTGATGCTTTTCAGTGTCAAAGAGTGCAGTACAAGGCTTATACTTGTATAAATGTTCCAGCCACAGTATGCCTATAAAGGTCATTATGTTTGATTGCTAAAAGTTACATTTTCCCTGGCTTACTTGCCCTAATGCTTCACTCACATCATAACAGGTTGAGAACAGTGGACTTACAGTAATTGTTCATTTTCATTTACTAGCAGTCTAGGCTTTAATGAAATTAAATGACAAGGCATGAATTTCCACAAGCAATTTCAGGCAGTAAAAACAACCCAAAACAAAGGACATCTCCATACCTCCAGAGAGCCTATTGTTGAACCATTCATGTGGTTCCAGAATATAATTTTGCATTTGGGTCCCGTAAGGGAGATGACTGGGGTAGCAATGTCAGCTGTGTCACCAAATTCTCCATTTGAGCTGTCTGCAAACAGATACCAGCCTTCTTCAGTACGCCTGCTCAGGGAGAAAGGATTTTGTTTATTGAAACAAAACATCTCATCATACTTAAGTTCCAGTTAGAATTAAAATACTAATATTTCCTTATACAGATAATAGTGTCTTCTGCCTGAGTATCCAGACAGCCAGAATCCCAAAAAGCCCTTGAAAAGGCAGCTGGTGTTTTTACATCGGCAAAACAAAACACAGAACTGCAGTCAGCCTTTACCCACAGGGTCAAACAGATGAGGGCTTGAGGGCCTCTGGGTTTCTCCCTGACACCACCGCTTGAGGGCCTCTGGGTTTCTCCCTGACACCACCTCTCTCCTCAGGGAGATCAGAGGGTTTGATCCTGGCTTGAAGTCAGGAAAATACAAGATACTGGGTAAAATTCTTACTGCTGAGAAACATGAGGCTGGCTTTGCAGTAAGCATCAGCTTGAGTGTACAGAGAGACCAGAAATGCAGCTGTAGTATTTTGGGTATCTAAGACTTGGTTCCTTGCTTTTCAAAATAAAAACCAGTTGTTGATCAAAGACAAGATTTAGTTCTCTTCAGTGGAGCCGCTATTTGCTCAGTGCTTCGTGAAAAACCTTTCCAACAAGGGCTTACAAACCTGCTGATGAGACCTATGTTTTTAAAAGGGCACTGGTATTCATTTTTCCTTGCTTTTCTGTTTTCCTGTTTGGCCAAGCTCTGAGCAATCACTCTGTAAAGTTGCACCTTGCACCTCTGCAACTGGGAGAAGACAGTGATCGTGCCTATCAAGCATTGCCAAGAGAAAAGCAGGGTGCCAGATGGTGTTCACAGACTGAAAGTCCTGCTGAACAGATAGAGGCAAGATTCCAATGGTTCAGACTGAAGAAGTCTTTCTTTTCTACCAGCCTTTCCCAAGTTTTTATACTTAGAGCAGACTGAAGGACTAAAAGACTTTCTCATGCCTCTGGTAACAATTTTATTTGATGCATTCTTTGCTGTAGTAACCCTGAAATAGTAAACAAATATTTAAAACCTACTCTTTCAATAATATGAAGTTACTTTGAAACCCTGTAAGAAAATTGTTTCTTTAAAACATCATAAATTTTTTTTAATCCAGGTACATTTTACCTCAGGCTGCGGTGCTTCTACTGAGCACAACATGTACTGATGTGTGTCATAAAGTAACTATGAATTTAGCACATACAGGTTTATCACTGCAAAGTCACAACAAAACTAAGATTTACATTTTCTGTATAGGATAAATTACACTTGAGAATCACCAGATACCTTCAACATAAATTATTTGAGACCTACCATGTATTCTGGAGGTTGAGAAACTTAATTCTGCCATATATACAGTGACTTTCAGAACAGTACCTTCTATTTACTATAGTACATAATATAAAGTAACCTAGAAACAGGCATTCTCTGTATTCACACAGCAGTTTCCTCCGAGGATCTGAAGTCCTCCAACTCACCCATCCTTAGAATCATGTATGCAGTAACTTGTTTCTAATATGACCAGTGACAGACTGACAGACTGCAAACAGCCTGGCTTTCCTTTTGCCCAGAGCAAAGAATTTAATTTCTTCCAATAACATGTGATTGATCTTAAGACTATATTTAAATGAAAATTATTTTCTATTTCTTTTGTAATGTTTAAGACTGTTAATTTTTTTGCTTCATAAGAAAATTAAAATCTAGTGATAGACATTGACACAAAACAGCCCTTCAAAAATTCTTGCAAACCAGTGGCTGATTCATTGATTGTTATGCAGAGTACTGCTTCTGCCTTCCCTGCTGTCACACCAGAGAACAAGGGTTAAAAAGGAAACAGCTATAGCCTTGGGAAACTACATAATATATTTTGTTAGATGAAAATAAGAGAGAATTCTGGTAGTTATAAAACATTTTGATAAAGAAATCCCAGACTGTTTCCTTCAGCAGGGCACTGTCCTTCTACCAGTTCCACAAGTGAGAAGTAGGGAAAGCACTTTTATTAGTTAATTAGCCACAGTTCAATCCTGTAATCATCCTCCTCTCAGAGATTTTCCCAAAACTTATCTAGCCTGCGATATTGAAAGAATCATTGTATCTGCAGGTACTGGTAAGGATTTATATGTAAAATATCTGCAAATGTCAAAAGGCAGAGAAGTTAATTATTCCCATTATTTCTCCTTAGCTAGGAAAGTTGATGCTTAGCTCTAAACAATTAATACCGCTTTTTTATATAAAGTGAAGTACAAAAATATCCTATAAAATGAAGGAACTTATGCATGAAAAGAAAGCATTTTGCAGATAATTTTTTACATGTTAGTTAGAAAACATGAAGAACACAGAATTCATAATTGAATAAATTACTTTTACACAAAAAATCAGTAATTAGCGGGATGGTTGCCTATGCACACAGTTTTAGGTAGAAATCAAAGGCATGCAGAAAAAGTGTCATGATTAGTTACCATTTCTACTACCACTCATAAAAGAGAAATAACCATTCAGCAGAATGATAATCTTCTTTTCTTAT